>JAOTBA010000005.1:30083698-30093951 GCA_025629845.1 Erythroxylum squamatum
ACTAAATCAAGATTAAGAACATAAATCTTATTTCTAATGTCCTCAAGAATATGTTTTAATAGTCAGTATAAAACAACAATTCTCAACTTGGTCCAGTTAGATACAAAATATACTAAGACATTCATATTATGCAAATCTTCTATTGAATACAATTAAATAATTGTTCAATGAAAAACATGCAAAACTTATACTATTACTTTTGCATGTTAATAATATATATCTATCAGTTAGAGCATTCAAGACTCAAAATATTTCTTTCGTTTTTCAAATAAGAAAGAATTGAAAGACATGACTCATGATCTCTTTTCTTGTAAGGTATTAGCTATTTCTTTTTTCTTATAATTTTATTCAATTCTATTTGAAATTCCTGCCTTTTAGTTCAAGTATAGGACTTTGACAATAACTAAAAGTTTGTTTCCAGCTCAGTATGTTCAGATATGTGTGGTGAAAGATGTGTCTTTTTTTTATTCAATAAAGAACATGAAAGAGGATGAATCATTCACTGTTGAATAACCATGCCTGTGATTTCACCTATCAACCGTATACATATAAGCGTGATAGTTTATTTCACTTGCAATGAACCAAAATACATTATAAAGATAGGGAAACCTCTAGTAACGTAGAGGTGAAGGAACAGGGTGAGAAATTGTCCACCAGTTGCATACCTTTCTAAAGATTTTAGCATTCATTTTTTCAGCTCACAAAATTTTACATTTTCTTTATCAATCTGGAGTTTCAAGAGTGTAATGACCAAGCCTACCAGTTCGGTACAAATTGAGTAACTTGCTAGCTACCTTAGTATCAGAATCATTATCTGGTTCCACACTCACATGAAAAGCTTGCTTTAAAGTTCTAATTTGCAGCTCAATCAGTTTCTCCAAATCCTTTTCAGTCTGCAAGTCACCGTTGAAGCACGAAATCGTAAGAGCAAGCGCCTGACGTATACCATGCACTACAAGATCCTACATGAACAAGAACTGTTGTCATTCTTAATAGTAAGAGAAGCCACAAATTTATCAAGTTCTTCACCTTGAACACACAGTGATTTGTCTAGCAGGCACTCGACGATAGGAAAAAATTCACAAGAAATTTCACGGCTGCAGAGTACTCTGTTCTAGTAATTCCACTACTACCAGTGTCAGTCATTATTTCTCAATTATGGGATAGCATTCTCTACTTTACAAAGTCATGATAACAATGTGCTATACGAAATTTCAAATCGATCATCTTCATGAACTTTTGCAGAACACTGTTTTTGGCCACTCCTAGAAAACGAAATACAATTCCTTGCTGCAGTCCAAATCCTCAGTTATATAAGAAAAGGTCAAACTTAATTCAACTCTTTTAAGGAATAAAGACGTCAACTTTCATTGTGATTTGACTCATTCTTAAAAACTCCTGTGATTTAATATTCTAAAAAGAAGTCTATAATTTGTTAAATTGACACACACACACAGGCACATACCTCTTGTATTAATTTTTTTGGTCATATGTTTGTGAAACTGACACTACGTGTTGTACACCCTGCCACATGTCAATTCCATCTAATTTTTAATGAGAAAACAAACAGCAAGGGTGGGTGTATTGACCTATATGCCATCATATTATCATATTCTTCAATTTCAATGAATAGCGGATGTAAATGATTCCAATAAAAAGTTGATGAGACAAAAAAATGAACCAGATGTTTTCACTTCCAATTTGTTGTGGGAAAAAGTCCACGCGAAAAATTGATATTCTCATGTAAAAGGATTCTTCTTTTGATTAAATAGGCAACCATTCACCCCACATTTATTTCTAAAATAGTGCGATAGTCAAAATGGAAAAAGACACAAAAAATAAATAAAAATAGAGCTCTCCAGTTAAAAACAATGGCCACATCATTTTAAGAAGGCTCAAACATATTTTTTCAAGAAAATTTTAAAAAGGTGAAGTTTAAAATCTTTGACAAAAATATTTTCTAGTGAAAGTTGACTAATGAACTAATGAAATATTGAAAATTATGCGAACAAATTCAAAGCATCATATAGCTTTATTTCCTTTTTGACAATTATTGCCTTAATAGACTGATTTCAGATCTCTTTAGTGTTCCATAACTTGACCACAGATCTACTATTCTTTGAAATATGAATGTTCACTTATTCTCCTTCCCAAGTCATATAAATCAAATGATACAAGTGCTTTTACCTGTGTGTGATCAGTAAAATACTTCTTCTGTTTGTCTGTCTCAGAAACACTTGAAGCTGTTGTTTTCTGGTCCAAGATGGACATAACATTTTCAGAAGCAGTTGTCTTTGTCCATTTCCTGTACTCATCATTCAAACAAAGAATAGCCAGAAAATATCTTGCAAGTTCCTTTTCCCCAATCAAACGATCTTTAAATGCACCTGTATTAGAAGAGAGAAGACATCAAATAAAATTGGAGAAAGAGATCATCCAAATGACTCACCTATTGAGGTGAAATATCATAGCAATGAGATATTATGGGGCACCATGAGTAAATCAAAAAGCACAGTCAACTGAAAGGGGTATGCTGGACCATATCACCAATCATTCACATTTATAGAAAGATAAGGGAAAAGGAGACCCAGTAAAAATGACCTGTTAAAGCTAGCTTGGAGCAGATCTCCATGTCAATGATCTTTGGAGGTAAAATACCAGGGGTGTCCAAGATGTATATGTTAGGATGACTGCCAATCTACAAAACAAAAATCAGATTGTGCTTACAGAACAAGACATTTTCAAAGGAGACACAAAGAACCACCCTTTTCTCTAGGCCAGACCAGTACAGCTTAATAAACCATAGTTTCCATTTGGCCATTTCCATTGCCTTGTTTTGACAAATACATTTTCCAACAAATATAAACGGGTTTTGGCGGATGGGTAGTGATATTACCCTAGAGCTATTAATAAGCATTCACAATTCGTAAGTCTCATCAAAACTACTTTCGTACACTAAAATCGGCAATGTTTAAGACTAAGTACATGTTTTCACAAAAGAAGATCAGGAAATTGGCCTCTTCGGTTAGAGACATTCCATTTTCCTATGATAGTTAACAGTTTTTAGGGGAAAAAAAGGGCCCATAAATTGTAACTTGAGGAATTCTCTTTTTTGACTACTAAAGATAGAAGAAAACAAACAAAAGCTTGCCTTGAAGAAGCTGATATCTTTTGTCTCTCCTGGATGTGGGCTCACTGTGGCACGCCTCAACTTTCCCTTTTCTAAGGAGAAGCAGTTGTTCCTTGAGTAGTTCAGGAAATAAATAATAGGATGGCTGAGAGAAAGTGAGAGAGAGAGGGACAGAAAGAGTACTGAGACAGCTGAATTTACCAGCAGCACTAGTCCTTCCAATTTGATGCAAGGAGTTGGCAAGCGCTGACTTACCAACATTTGGAATCCCAACCATCATCATCGTGGTGGCACAACTTGATTCATCCGTTTTTTCCGATTCCCTTACTTTTTTTTGTAAGAAGTTGAGGAACTGCAGGAAATAACCACAAAGTTAAAAACAAACGGTGGATAATGAAAATAGCATGATAAGTAGTAGTGAAAAACCTGTTTGACACTGGAGGTGTTGTGGGAATTAACTCCAAAGGCAATACAATTTTGTTGCTGAAAGTAATTGAACCAGTCCTAGCAGTTTAAAGATTGGCTTATAAGAAAAGCAGATAATAATCATGAAAGGAAAGGAAGCAGAAGAAAAAGAGTGACCTTGAGTAAAGAGGAGTTAGAAAGGTCTGTCTTGTTAAGGACTATGATCCGCCGCAACTCGGGGAAGTTATTGTTGTTGTTATTGAAAAGGTGACATTGTGATGAGAAGGGAATCTGTAACAAAGAAAAGGTGTGGAATTAAGGAATGTAAAGAACAAAAAGAGGTTATGTAATTGATTGAGAGAAATAATGAAACAAACCCTAGCATCTCTGACTTCAAGCACGAAATCAACCAAAGGAATTCGCTGAGAAATGGCATGGGAGGCAGCTGCCATGTGAGCATTATACCATCCTCCTGCTTTCTTCTGCCTCATCGCATTCCATATTTTCTTCACCATACCCTCCATCCTATTCATTTAATTAACATACATGATTGATTCCTTGCTTGTTTCTCAGTTTTGACTAGAGAGAGAACAAAACAAACCAAAAGAGTTAAATAGCTAAAGAGAGAACAAAACAAAACAAAAGAGTTAAATAGCTAAATCTGCGTTAACGAATGATTTGTTGGTTGTTTGATTATTATTAAAAAGGTAATAGGGTAATAGTTGGATATTTTTGAAGAAATTTTTATACTAGAGGAATGAAATTTATTTTTTTAAAAATATTTTTAATCATATAATTAATTAATTACTTACTTATATTATAATTAATTAAAATATTATAATTAAGTAATTACTTATATTATAATTAATAAATTAATTATAATATATATAATTAAAATATAAGTTATTCATTAATTAAATTATTATAATAATTAATTAATTAATTAATTATAATATTTTAATTAAATATAATTAATTTTTATTTTTAATATTTTTACAACCTAATTATATTAATAATTATTTCTTATTCTTAACTAATAATTATAATTATAATAATAATATCTATTTACTTTATTCTCATTCCCATTTTTATAATCATTCTTCTAATAAACCAATTGTCCCTACACGTAATGCTTCGGTCGGTTTATCCTTTCGGTTCGGGTTATGGACAACCCCTACCCTCTCCTCCCTTTTTCGCTTCTTCCACTAATCTTAACGAATCCTCTTTAATCTTTAGATCCTCTCTTCCAAACCCTAACCCTAATTTTTTTTTCCTATTTCATGTATCCCGTTTCCCCAAACTATAATCTGATGATTACAATCTCATTGGTGTTACTCTGACAGCTCTTTCTCTCCCTCACACTTTGTAATCCATGGGTGGCTCTGTGGCGGAGGATCTCGGAGCCCCTGAGTCATGGGAGGTTGCCGATTTGGACGAGTCCATGAGTCGTTTGATGCTTAATAAAGACTCGAAGCAACATCCACAGCAACCATCTCCTTTTACTCCTCATGAAGTATCCAAGGCTTCTGTTTCGGGGCGGTTCGAGTCGGATTCTTCACCTAGCGGAAACAAGGTGTCTGAGGATATTCTCAATCAGATCGATCAGTTCCTTCGCGAGGCCTTGCAGAACCCTCGCGAACGCCTTTCCAGTGAGTTCCAAGGATTTGTGTTCTGAAATCCTTTGATGATATTTAATTGACTTATGGATTTTGATTTGTATGGAAACGACGGTCAATGGTTGAGCTTGAGAGTGTCCGTCCTGATAATTCATTGTGTGATGTGGTTGAATTGGGCAATATAGGATAATTAGGATGCAATCACTCAGAAGTTTAATGCAAAGTTTTGCAGGAAAACCTCCTGAGGCTCTGTTCAAAGATAGGAAAATTAGGGAAGGAAATTTTAACGTTATGGATGACCGTGCAAGGAGAAAGTGAAAAGTTTTGGTGAAAACTAATGTTATTTGAGTTTAATGACTCTTTAGTACTTAGGACCGGATATTGACATATGAATTTGATTGTACATCAGGTGAAACCAGAAAGATTTCCTGTTACTGATTTTATGGAGTGAAAGATATTAACTTTTTGATAAGAAGGTTAGATATTAGGTTCTGATATTCTGAATATCAAGTCCCATCTGTGGGAGAGGTGGTGATTGATTGAAGGTAGTAATTCAATCAGGTAATTTGTAACATTATTTGGGTAGTAAAATATTTGTTATAATCTGAAGATAAGTGAAGATGAGAATATATATGGTCAACCCCTATGAGATCAGGTTCTTGTTGGTATTTTTAGGTGTTTTTGCTAATCTCAAATGTTGAGGTTAAGACAAGCAATTATATGTACCTGTATAGAGATCTACGTATAGCATAAACATTAAAACTTCTGGAATCAGATGGTTTTTGGTGTTTCCTATATTTTCTAGAGCTAAGACCTGCACTACACAATATCAAGATGAATGATCATCTATAACCATATAGATTTGCATATCTAACACAAAAATGTGATGAATTCTATACCTATATATTGTATCAATTTTCTTATTCCCTTCCTTAATCTGTGTATGTTGGTGGTTTTGGGGGTCGGATGGCAAAGAATTTGCATTTGGGACGACAATTTAGTGTTAACAGATATTTTGGAAGATTTTACTGTACATATCAAATACTTTGAAGACTTATTTTGCGTTTGTATTTTTATCTTCTTGGAATCTGCTCCATGTTTCATCTATATTTTAGCCAGTACTTCGGCCTATTTATGCATACAGAAGTATGTAATCATATGCATATACATATTTGAGCATGTGTAGTAGCATGATATGAGCATAGTTTGGAACCAGTTCACCTTGTAAGTTTTGAGCATGATTTTCTTATTGCTTTCAAAAAATTGGCATTTAGTAGTTGTTTTCATTGTTTTCCTTCAAGCACAATATGCAACCTCACTGTCAAACTTTAACAGAATAAGCTTTTCTGTCTTCATAATGTTTTCATTGATACTTCTTTTTTTTCCCTAAAAAATAGTGAATTGTTGTTATCTGTGATGTCTTATGTTCAGTTTTGCGGATGGAACAAGATGTTGAGAAGTTCATCCGTGATCCATCGCAACAGCAATTGGAATTTCAGCAGTTGCCCACTTCATATCTGCGGTTGGCAGCTCACCGTGTAGCACAGCATTATTCACTGCAGTCTATGGTTTTGTTGGATAACAATTTGGGTGATGGTACAGGCTCTAGAATTATAGTCTGCAAAACTTCGGAAATTAAACATCCTTCGATTCGCTTGGCAGATATCCCTGTAAATTTTCCATCAGAAGATAGTGGTGCTCTTAAAGTTGCAATTAAGCAGAGGCCACAGATCCGATCTCACCATGTCAACATTGCAAATTTAAATTCCTTGAACTCAAATAATAACAAGAGTGTAGAGGAAAGAAAAGAAGATTACAATAGGGCACGTGCACGGATATTTAACTCCAGTAGTTCTAGCGGAAGACCAGATGGTGAACAAAGGTTGCAAGATACTTCCCTGCATGTTTCTTTGGGTATGTCAAAGATGGAAGAGAAATCTACTTCCAGTATTTCAGATATAACTTCAGGAAGGGGTTCTACAAGCAGCAATAGATCAACTAGAACTAGGATAGAGAAGGAGCCAGTTGGTAGGGGCAAGTCAAACAACAGAGTGGCCATCTTTCGGGACCGTGAAGTTGATCAGAATGACCCTGATTATGATCGAAGCTATGACAGGTATACTTTTAAAATTTTCTCCCTTCTTAATCCGCATTTTGGTTACTGTTTTGTCTTTCTTGAGTAGGCTGGTCCCATTCAAATGAGTAAGGTGTTGTACCTTTCCTTTAGTCTTTAGTTGGTTCTCTCTGAGCTTGTACCTTTCCTTTAGTCTTTAGTTGGTTCTCTCTGAGCTTTCTAAGTTAGCTAAAATTTGAGGAGTGAAAACTTTGAAGCCCAGTCGTGCTTTAAGCCTAAATGATGTCACTTTGTCCTAACCGGTTGGGCTAGCCCGGGAGTTCGGTCAACTTGGGGCTTAGCTCATTGACTTAAGGCCAGGCCGGGCCAAAATTGTCATCCCTATTTTCTAATATGATATTCTTAGTCTGTGTGGACTATCCTGGATTCTGTTAGGTTGGAGGTTGGCTTACTACAAAAATTAGGTTTTGTGGCGGAAAAGCAGAAAAAAATTGTTTAAATAGCATTTTTATGTTTTCAGTGTTGTTAAAAAGCTTTAGAGCTACAAGAGCTCTAGGAATCATACATAATTGCCAACTGTAGGCCTACACCTGGGTCGCTCAGTGACCTACTTGTTCTGTGCCTCAAATGGTAAACAAGATAAGATTGTGTTCTATAAGGTGTAATCCATAAGAAATTCAGGTTCTTGTTGTGGTCCCCTCAAGACTTGTAAGGTGTTATGATATTTCTCTTGATTTATATTTAAAATGAACGAATGAAACAGATTAGAGGCACTTGATTCTGCACATGAAGATGTAGGAAATGCATATTCCTTATGCAACTAATCTGACCCTAGACAGAGGAATTCCAAACGTAAGCCTTTCAAAATGTTTTCTCCATTACCGTGATGATATTTTTACTGACACCTAATGATGAAAAGTTAAAGGGACTGTTACTTCTCCATCAGTTTTTGTTGAATATGGTTGCCCATTGCTATTAACTTTTGTTCACTTTTATGCTCGAAGAAAATATTGTCTGACAGGATAATTTTGTCCAGGTACATGCAAAGATTTGATCCTGGATTTGGGTTCAGTAGTGGTCCTTATGGCATTCAACCCATGTATACCCCTGCATTGAATTACAACACGGAATTTCCTCAACTTGGGCCTTGCCATAGGCCACAAAGGTCCACGGAACACCAACCTCGAAATCTCCCGCAACATTTACTTGGCCCCTGGGGTACGCCATCAGCATCTTCTGGAATTGGTTATAGTCATCCAGAAACAATGATATCACCAATTATCCCAAACCATGTTGGTGCACAGTCCACATCTGCCATACATATGCATTCCTCACAGTATCCTTGTCAGCGCCCAGGAATGCCTTTTATTCATCCTTATGAGCATATTCAACCATTTTCACAGGTATGTGTCATCATTTTATCACAATAAGTTAATGTTCTTTTCAAGAATACTCGGAGAGAGCTTATCATTTGTCTGAGTGCTGTCATAGTTGAGCAATTTATTCTTTGCTGTTAATCTACTGTCTTTTGATCTTTCGTCACATAGGGCACTAGAGTTGAATTGTGAACATTTAACCACCTCTCATTTGGAGAGAATAAGGAAGGCATTAAATTCCATGGAGTAACATATCACACATTTGTTACTGGATCTCTTGTTGAATCTTTGGTTATTCATCACTGATCTTATTTTACATGATTATTGTTTTTTTTTTGCAGGCTCATCAACAGCAACCTGATGTGAGTTTTGGTTTAGCTCGGCCCCAGTAAGGGGCTTGGACCATGCCTGCACCCTGTCTTCTTGAACCTCCGCTTCAAATCATGGGTGAGCTTGAACAGCTGTATATTCTATCTCCGCTGGCAGGAGTGCAGGCATAGAGAGATCTGGGGTTGATTGGAGTGAAAATTTTGATGACTATCTGTGTTGAATCATTCCACCAGTCTCAATTCTCTTGGAGCTGTTGCGTTTGTGATGAAGGATGAAGAAGCATAATGGTTTGACAAATCAGTGCATCCAGGTGAGACCTCTGCCTGGCTTTGATGATGACGAAGAATGAAATACGGGAAAGTTTGCCTGAGCGTGTTATGCATGTGCTCGGTCTGAATGAAGGTATCTCTGTTCATTTTCCTACTCATCTTACTTTAACATCTTCCATTCAGGCATACAGCTGAACGATATTGTCTGATGGATAAATCTTTCCAACGGCAGCAGAAATGGAGAGCCGAAAGGGTGACCAGTTGTTGCTTGTTAAGGCTTGGCATGCCCGAATCAGACCAATCACCTGGCAGTCTCTGCTGGGAAGCTCTTGGTCGGCTTGCGAATTTGTTTGTCAGGAGGAATAATGAAATTAGTTAAAACATGTATCATATGGATAGTGGCATTGTTATCTATATGTAATGGGATGAAATTGTCACCTAAATGATCTTAATGGAGATTTGAAATGGCTCAATTAAATCTGTTCTCTGGTATATGCCAAAAAAAGAGTGGAAGAATCGCGCATGCTTTATTTCATTTGTTCTCCTGGAAGCTTGTTAAATCTGTTCTCTGGTATATGATATGCCACAAAGAGTGAACGAATAGCGAATGCTTTATTTCATTTGTTCTCCTGGAAGCGGCTTCAGATCGTCTGTCCCACTAAGCCTGTACCTACCCTGTGTCACAATAAAACGTCGACGTTTTCGCTTGAATTAAACCAACGCTTGCCTCTCAGCTTCACGCTCACCTGAAGCCGAGCCATGTTTCCTTCGCTTTATTATTTTGCTTTCCGCCTCAGTTCTTTCCTTCCTCTCAATGGCATTCATTTCTTCCACTCTGTCGCACACCTACCTTCCAAAAGGTAGGATCCATCCATAGAATGAGGACTGGACCCTTAAGGTATGCTCTTTGCCATCCACTCGCTCTCCCTCATGGCATCGGCAGTCATAATAAAGACCATAAGTGCTAGGATTCCATTAGTTTTCGGGTTTCGCAAATAATGTTGAGCTCGATTCTTGTTCTCGTTCTCAGGGATTTCCAAGCATTCAATTTCG
>JAOTBA010000005.1:30115234-30128570 GCA_025629845.1 Erythroxylum squamatum
TGTTTCGAATTTATTTCTGTTAAAGTTGATTCTGTGAAAAATTTTAAATTCATTCCGCTGCGCCTAGATTCGATCTTATGTATATTATCCAACATGTACTACATCGATCCTTTGATTGCTGGTCAAACTGGAGCTCAACACCATTGCCTTTAATGGATTGACAAGCAACCGAGTAAATGGGTGGTGTTTCATTGCTTTGGCGGTCGTTGAACATTCAGCATAGGCCCAAGTGGTTGTGTTTAACCATGATTCGGTAGCGGCGTTTGTGACTCATTGTGGGTGCAACTCGACATTGGAGGTGGTGGTCGCCGGAGTTCCAATGGTGGCGTAGCCTATACATGCAGAGTAGTACATAAAAAGGAACCTGTTAGTGGAGGGGATGAAGTTGGCGATTTGGGTGGAGAAGAGGGACGAGGATGGGTATATACGTGAACACCGCGGAGGTGGAGAGGAGAGTCAAAGAGATGATGGGTTTCGACAAAGGTAGGGGGCTGAGACAAAGAAGCTTGATGATGCGAGAGAAAGCTTCATAGGCTTTAGGAGAATTTGGGTTGTCCATTAAAGCCCTTGATAAGTTGATCTAGAGGTTGAAGCACACCTGAGAGATTCTATGCCTCTCCAAGAACTGATAGTCATGTAATAGTTACTACTCATGTCGCGTTCAAACTCTGTTTTCTCCGATTCATTGCTTTTGTATCATAAGACCCAGATATTCTTCAGCAGGCTCCGTTTACTTCCCTGATGTTAGGACTCCGTCAATTACTTACTAGAAAGTGGATGGTGCGAGCAAGACATATTTATCGTCAATCTAATAGAGCTGCGGATTGGTTCGCCAACTATGCCGGTTGACTTGAACTTGGTATTCATTATTTTCTACACCTGCCTGTGGGTTGTTTATCCATTTTATTAGAGGATATATCGGGGGTTTCATTTCTCCGACTAGTTATGTAATTCTGTACCCCTCCCTTTCGATTAAAAAATAAATAAATAAATAAGATTAACATATACAGTTCTAGAACTGTTTGTTGCGTGTTTCATGAATATATTAATGGAATTATTACTTTTTAGAAAGTGATTCATCTTGAAAAACTTTAAATTATCAATTAAATATTTAAAATTTTTATTTATTTTCTTTTACATTATATTGTATAATATTTAATTAATATAATTTTACTATTAAAAAAAGTGGGTGGGTTCTGTTATGTTATTCTGTACCCCACACATATGCGTTGCCTTTGATGTTCCTTGAGCTCATGCCAAGTTTTTGGCATTCTATCAAGCACGTGTTCTGTCCTTTCACTTCAGTTAGTTCACCAAAATTGATACAAATGCCAACTCGCAAGGTTTTGGCATTCTAACAAACACATGTTTATAGCTTCAATGGTTCATCCTATTCTCCTTCAAATAATGCTTCTAACCATCTTGTTAGAGCTGAACAAAATCGCGTGAATCCATTCTGACCCAGTTCACCACCACTAGTAGGTGGGCATTGCATCTGCTTCCCAAGACCTTGTTTTTATTTTAATGGAGAAATAGATTCCTCGTAATTCTTTCCTTTCTTAATCTTCTTCTTGTTAAAAAAGTTTTCAGACAGATAATATTTTGATGCTTCCAATTTTTAAGAATCAAAACCAAAGGGAAACAATTGCTGTGTTTAAGGAGGAAACATTAATTGTTTATAAATGAAAAATTCATACGCAGTGTTTTACCATCCTACGCTGCTTAATGAAGAAAATAATTATAAATAAAGTAGGACCAACTTCTTTTTTAAAATTCCACACAACCAAATTTGCGAAAAAGTAATTATTGTTCTGGATTTAATAATCTCAAGAGTTTTGTTAACATTATAATACTCTTTTAGCAATTTTAAGGTGTTATTTGTCAAAAATTTAGAAAATACTCTACTTTAATTATGCATATATATGGAAGATGATTTAAGTTTAATGGAACTAGACCATCATAAGTAACGGAAAATGATTATATACGCTGGTACGAGTGACATTCGATAATAATACCTTTACAGTCAATAATTTGTTTTAGCATCACACGATCGATGAATTTTATAATGACTGTAGATTGCATTTTTTTGAATAAAAATATCAAGTTACATTTTATTAACTCATATGACAAAAGGATTAATTTTATTTTAAATAATTTAGTCAATTTTCTAATAACAACTAGAATTAAAAAGTAAAAATTAAGTGTACAAAGTGTTTATTTATTTGCTAGATAAGAATTTTATAACATTTTTGTGGAGAAACTTTCCTTTTTTTTAAAAAAATCACAACTTGCCACGAGTCATTTGCCATGCAAAAACCTACATCAATTGCATACCAAGCTCCCCAAAACTGAGCCTGCACTTGAAACAACCCTTGTAGAGGAATTGAAAGCAAGGGGTGCTTATGAAGAAATGATCTTAACATTCAGTCCACTGCGACTAGAAGCAAGGAAAGCTAGGGAATATGTAGAAGTGATTGAGAATAGAAACTACAGCTACCAGGATTGCCCTTGACAAAGCTGAGGGTTGCTTTAGTAGAAATCAAAGAAGCAAAAATAGTAGAGGAAAAAGAACTTTTATCATATTAAGACATTAATGTTTGAAAGAACTAATATTGCACATGCCTCAGCTTCTAAATCTAGTGCTAAGATCACAATCTTCACGGAAGAGTTTGAATCTTTGAGCCAGAAAGTTGAAGAGCCCGACACATTGGAAAATATGAAAGTAGCTGCTGCCATGGCTCGAGTAGAAATCATGAATGCTGGTGAAAATGAAGGTCACAAAAGCTTAGATACCATGCAGAAAGAGATAGACGATATAAAGGCTACAACTGACGAGGTTTTGAAGAAGGCAGAGATGGTTGAAGCAGCCGAAAGGGCAATGGAGGGAGAATCAATAGATTTGAGAGACTCAACTGGTGCTTGGGTAGGTGGCTTTGTCCATAATATTGGTTGCTATTCCCCTATGGATGCAGAGCTTTAGGGTGTATTTTCAGGATTGTCTCTCGCTTGGGATTTGGGTTATCGAAGGGTTGAGATTGAAGTGGACTCTCTTGTGGTGATCAATATCTTATCTTCTTCGACGTCGATAAGACATGATGTAAATTCTTTATTAATGGGCGTTATGCAGCTTCTTCGTAGAGAATGGCAAGTTCGTATCTGTCATGTACCAAGGGAAGGGAATCGGTGTGTTGATTGGCTTTCTAAGTTTGCGGCTTCTTATAGTTCAGGTTTTCATCGGTTACAAACACCTCCTTCTGGGTGTCTTAGTTTTCTTTTACATAATTTGCATGGGATGTCCTCCCTGATGTAAGCCGTGTGGCCTCTTTTATATATATAAAAAAAGATTTAAGAGTATCGCTGATTAGGGTTTTTATTTTTGGCGTTAGGGATTTCTATTTTGTGGGGATAAGAATTTGAATTAACATTAACTTGATTTTAATTAATTTATTACTAATTAGTAATAATAGTAAATTAACTAGATTTTATTACAAGTTTTAAATTAAGAAATAATTTTATTACAAGTTTTAAATTAAGAAATAAATTTAAAGTTTTAAAATTAGACATATGTGAGTCAGCCACTTAGTATACACGTAAAAATGACACATATTTAATAATTAAAAAATTTATTTATGTTTATTTTTTTCTATGTAAATTTTATTATAAACATTTTTAAAATATTATAATTTAAATTAAATGTTTAAAATATTAGAATATATCTTATATTTTAGTGAAATTTTTAAATTTTAAAATGAATTTTGGTCTTTTATCATTATAAGAAAAAAAAGTAGGTATTTATGGAACGAAAAACAACCATTGACATCGAGAGTGTTGCTTGGAAACACAAACAAATTTAATTTGATTTATGAATTCCAGAAGCATATCAGAATCCAATCCAAAGACCATATGAACTTCTGTACATTTTTTTGAAAAAATAAAAAGAGAACTTCATTAATAAAGAATTATAGAACACCTATAGACATAGATAGGGGGTTATCCTTTCCACACCATTGTTGTATTACTCCTAAGCTAAGGTATTTAAATAGGGTATTGAGTAAGAAACAATACAAGGAACGAAGAATCTTTAGGCTAAGTCTCTCAGCATGAGGATTTCGTTGATATTATGCAAAGTCTCTAATATAAGAAGGGAGACAACTTTCTGCTTATCTTCAAATCTTCTAACATTTCATTCCTTTTAGACAGTTTGGACACATAAGCCAACTGCTAGAGAATAGAGCAATTTCAGGGAATGGTGTTGAGTACATAACCAGTGTAGAGCACTTGATAGTGTACATGTGTACTGACCATTGACATTTCGATTTAACCGTTTCCCAAATATGAATTTATATACTTGCAAGCATAAGAATGACAGAAAAAATCAACCTTAAAATAAAATGGGATGCTCTAAATAGTAAAAGATGTTACCTTAGAAAACCTTATATTGATTGGAAATGATTACAATTGTTGGGCTTTGGGTCCCTTCCTATATGAAAAAAAAACCATGTTTTAGGCCGTTATGTTAATTAATCTTTTGTGGGCTTATAGTAGTCATATTCTTCTTCAACGTAGGTGTTGGCAGAAAGTAAAAAAAAAAAGGAGAAAAGAGTGTAGAGAAGTTGCAGGGGGATTTTTTGGATGAGCTGCTTCACTTTTCTCCTCGATTTGCACTTATCTACTGTTGGATTGAGCTGAAAATTTAGGAGTGTGTTCCTGAGACACTTATCTACATTCTGAATGGTTAGTTTTTCGTTTGGATTTTTAGATGTTGAGATTGGAGCCTCGGAATAGTAACGCATTTTTAGGTGATTTCTTTCCTTTTATGTTTCTAATAAAATTATCTTGTGTAGCAGCTTATTTCTCTTGTTGATGTTGATTTTATGTCTTGCCAAGAGGATATTTGTACACAATTTGATTTAGTGGAGCTAATTTTCGGACCGAAGGTCTCATGATTTTTACCCTTGATTTGAAGGGGTTTTCACATTAAAAATATTAGTGTCTTTATTTGTGTTTGATTTACTGTTATTGTTGGTGAATTGTTGCTAGTATTTATTCATTCCTATTATTCAAATATATTTGGAAATTTTTTGTATTGTGTTTACACTTCCACAGAATTTAGCAATACCGAGTTTTTCCCAACATAGTGTTACCATAGCATTAGCTGATTTAATCCTTTTGGTCTATTTGAATTATGGAGGTTAATACTAGTATAATTGTTTGTTTGAATGGGGCCAATTGCCATAAATGGAAGGGTAAGATGAAAGATTTGTTATTTGTGAAAAAGATGTGTTTGCTTGCATTTGGCACTAATAGCCTGAGTCTATGTCTGATGAAGACTAGGAATTTGAACATCAGCAAGTATGTGGTTTTATTAGAGAATGAGTTGAAGATAATGTTCTTAATCACATTGTTAATGATACACGTGTTAGAACTCTATGGGATAAGCTTAGAAACTTTATTCACCGAAGACAGGAAATAACAAATTATTTTTACTAAAGTAGTTTATGAACTTGAAATACAAAGAGGGTAGTGCTATTTCTGATTATTTCAATGATTTTCAGGGTGTTATTGATCAACTGTCCGCAATAGGTATAAGATGTGATGATGAGATAGAGGGACTTTAGTTGCTTAATACTTTACCTGATTCTTAGGGAACTTTTCATATTTCACTGACCAATTTTGCCCCTAATGGTGTGGTAACCATGGAATATGCTAAGAGTGGTGTTTTGAATGAGGAAGTGAGAAGAAGATCTCAAGGTTCTTCTCCATCATCTTACAATATGATGTTCTGATTACAGAAGAGAGGGGGAGAAACAAATTCAAAGGTCAAAAAGGTAATGAGAAAAGTAGCAACAAGTCAATGTCCAAGTACAAAACTTTTGTACGTGATCATTGCGGTAAGGCAGGGCATATTACAAAATATTACTTTAAGCTAAAAAAGGAAATGAGACAAGAAAAGAAGGATAGTGTTGATCAGAACCATATTGCTAGTGTTATTGATGGTGACCTCCTTGCTGCTTATGATAAAATTGTCATCAATTTGGTATATCATAAGACTAATAGTGTTGTGATTACTAGTGCTTCTTATCATGTCATGCCAAGAAAGGAATTCTTCACTTCTTATACTCCTGGAGATTTTAGCATATTAAAGATGGGAAATGATAGCAATATATGTGTGATTAGCATTGGAACAGTTTGTTTGGAAACTAATAATGGTTCTAAGTTAGTTCTTAAAAATGTCAAACATATACCAGGAATTCTCTTGAATTTGATATCTACAGGAAAACTCAATGAAGATGGTTATTGCAATGTCTTTAACAAAGGACATTGGAAACTTACTAGACGTTCAATGGTTATAGCTTAAGGAAACAGATCCTCTAACTTGTACATATTGCAAGGTTCTATTTCTAAAGCCTTAGTGAATATGGTAGAGAGTGATACTACATCAAAATTGTGGCATAGAAGATTGAGTCATGTGAGTGAGAAGGGGATTAATTGTTTGGCCAAGAAAAAATTGCTTCAAAGGGTTAAGGAAGCTAGATTGAACAAGTGTGTTCACTACTTGGCTAGGAAACAAAGAAGAGTTTCTTTTAAGAGTCATCCTTCTTCAAGAAAGTTTGATTTACTGAAACTGGTTCACTCAGATTTTTGTGGTCCTTTAAAGGTAAGATCACATGGTGGTGCATTGTATTTTGTGACATTTATTGATGATCATTCTAGGAAGCTTTGGGTTTATACTTTAAAGCAAAAAATCATGTTTTTAAGAAATTTAAAGAATTCCATATCTTAGTTGAAAGACAAACTGTGAGAAATTGAAATGCATCCGTACTTATCATTGTGGTGAATATTGTGGGCCATTTAATAACTACTGCAGAGAGCAAGGTATTAGACATCAGAAACTCCTCCAAAGACCCCTCAGTTGAATGGTTTAGCAGAGATGATGAATAGAACTTTAACGGAAAGGGTTAGATGCTTACTTGCAAAAGCAAAGTTGCTAATTCTATTTAGGTTGAAGTACTTTGCACAGTTGCTAATTCCATTTGGGTTGAAGTACTTTGCACAGTTGCTTATGTTATTAATTTTTCTCTCTCTGTTGCTTTGGATGGTGATGTTCCTGATAGAGTTTGATTTAGCAAGGATGTTTTCTATGATCACTTGATATTTTTTGGTTACAAAGCATTTGTGCTTGTTTATAAGGATGAGAGGTCAAAACTAGATTTTAAGACCAAGCAATGTATCTTTATTAGTTATGATTAGGATGAGTTTGGTTATCGATTGTATGATATAACTGAGAAGAAATTTGTCAAAAGTTTTGATGTAGAGTTTTTTAAAGACCAAACTATTGGGGATATTGAGAAGCCAAAGAGAAGAGATTCTCAGAGCAGTGGTAACTTGGTTGATTTTGAGCCAATTTCTATAAAGGATACCCCGAATGTAGCTGGAAATAACCTTTAAGATCATGATGTTCAAGATGACAGTGAAAATGGTGATCAAATGCAAAATGATTAACAAAGTGTAGACGCTTTTGATGCTCCATTACATTTGGTCGCGGTGGATCAGCAACCAACACCTACAGAGGCTCCGGAGACTTCTCTTAGAAGATCTGTTAGAAAGAGGAGACCTGAATCACATTATTCTCCCAATGAGTATGTACTTATCTCTAAAGGGAGAGAACTAGAAAATTTTGAGGAAGCCATTGATAGTGAGCAGAAAGATAAGAGGTTTGAAGCAATAGAAGATGAGATGAAATAACTTCATGAAAATCTCAAATTTGATCTGGTTAAGTTGCCTAAGAACAGACAAGCTTTGAATAATCGATGGGTTTTCACATTGAAACAAGAAGACGGTACTTCAATTTCACGGTATAAAGCTAGATTGGTTGTCAAGGGCTTTTGTCAAAAGATAGGAGTTGATTTTGAAGAAATCTTTTCTCCAGTAGTGAAGATGTCATCCATTCAATTTGTGTTAGGTTTGGCAGCACACCTTGATCTGGAGATTTAATAGATGGATATTTCATGGTGATATGGATGAGGAGATATGCATGGAGCAGCTAGAAGGTATTAGAGTCCAAGGGAAAGAGGATTATGTTTGTAGATTAAGGAAGAGCTTGCATGATTTGATACAATTTCCACGATAGTGGTACAAGAAGTTTGATTCAGTTATGAAATAGTAAGGCTTCAAGAAGACTTCCTCTAATCATTGTGTTTATGTGCATAAATTCTCTGACGATGACTTTATCATTTTGTTGTTATATGTTGATGATATTTTTATTATTGGTTATAATACTTGCAAGATTGCTAAGTTGAAGTAGGATTTGAGTAATTCTTGTTAAGATATATGTTATAATATATCTCATTATTTACTTTTGGAACTTTTGGACATTATTTGTTAATTAGACTCAGTTGGACTGAAGTGGGACTCTTTCAAGATATATAATCAACATGGGATTCAATATATATATCTTATTTTAGGATAATGACTATCATATTTTTGGAGATTTGGCTAGATTGTTTGCATCTGTAATATGGCTATGATTCACATGTTAATGGGCTGAACGTTGTTGTTTTTAAAAATGAAAAACGAAAACTTTTGGATGACTTAGCATATGGGATTTCCAAGATTAACTTTCAACACATTTAGCAGGTGATTGTGTGAAGATAAAATTTTATCTGTCGAAAAGATTTTCTAGTATGCATCACAGGAACTGGATTGAACCCGTGAAGCTATCTTTTTCTTTGGCTTTTGTCGTTAATTAGGTGTTGTGTGCAGTTGTGGTTTTTCTCTCTGTTTTTGCATGATTTGGCTGGGTCATTTGTGATTATGTGTTGTGTTTTTTGGTTGATAACGTGATGTTCTCCAACTGCATATTCTTCCATTCTTCAATGACGATTGAGGGTGGTCTATGGGAATTTTTCTGCTAATTTCTTTTCTAGTTTATATATTATTTCTGTGTTGCTATCCATTATTGATGTAGTTTCGTTTGTGTGGCTATCCTTGGTGATTTATGGTGCACCAAAACTCTAGATGTTTTTGTAATATTAGTAGCTGCTATTTTTCATCTATTGTGTGAATTTTAAATGCTGATTTGTGTGGGAAAAATGACAACTATATGGTCACTTGGTAGCTGGAATTTTATGTATCACAAACTATTTTTATGGGGTGATGTTTAGGAGACTTTGTCTATATTTGTTAGGCCTTTTTCTCCAAGGGCTGCGTGACTTTGTGGGCTGTCGTATGTTGTGTTTTTGATGAAATATTTTCTAGATGTCTAGGAGATGTTGCAGCTCTTATGGTTATGACGTTTCAATACTGGAACGCTTGTTGATTGGAGGTGTCTTTATGGTCGTTGTGTGTGACTTTTGGTGGGCTACGAAATTGCTGATGGCGTGTGATTTTGGCAGCTGCGTTCTCTGCTACTTTTGAATGAATATTGAGAGTTGTCTTAGTTGTTGATTGGAAGTCTTGACAGTTGGTTTTTCTAGTGTTTGCGTGTTCATTGGTGGCTGTTTTTATTGTTAATGAAGTGGTAATTTTAAGGTTATTAGTTGTGAGTTATTGTGTGCGAAAAATTCATAAGTGTTCGTAATTTTTTTGTAGCTATTACATATAGTCAATGGTGTGGCTTTTGTTGAGTTGCTCAGTTATTGATCGTGTGAGTTTTGGTGGCTGTCAATAGTGGTGGTTGTTTATGAAAAATTCTAGCAATTGTTGTGGATTTTGAAGCTTCGTTGTTTGCAATGTTTCGGTAAAGAAATGTTTATGTTCACTGTTGATTTTTCTGCTGTCGATTTTTCTGTTGTCATGGATGTGATGTTACGATGATAATATCAAAAGACTACAACAGATTTATTGATAAACAACTTCTTGTTCTTTCATTGATGAAGCGACTTATTTAAGGGAAGTTGCTTCTTATCTCAAGTGTACTTGTTTATGTTCTTTATTGTTTAATCACTTGATTTGTTTATTTCTTATCTTCATTGTCAAACACTGTTGAGAAAATCCTCTATTGTGGTTAGCATGAGGTGGTCATGTTATTGGATGTGATTTACTTTCACGGGTAGTGAAGATAAGGGATAGTATCAAAGGTTGGGTGAGTCAGCTCCATAATGCCTTGAGTAAAACTATTGTTGTATCACAGGTGAAAGTAATTAACCTGGGTGACGACCCTGCAGACGTAGACAAGGTGTACCGAACTGTGTTACCAAATCTCCAGTATTGATTTATTTATTTCGTTTTTGATTATTTTTTTTTCATTTTTTTGACAAAAAGTTTATAGTGACTGCAGCAATTCATAATTTGGGCGAAATACATCTTTTTGAAATTTTCAATTGGTATCAGAACGAGTCACCAAATCAGAACTTAGTACGTCAAGTTGGTGCAAATTCGTGTTTTGCAATTATGGCTATAAGAGAAGCGACATCAATCATTAGGCCACCATTATTAGATGTTTCAAATTATCTTACATGGAAATCATGGATGATAGTATTCATTTAGGCACAAGGAACAAAAGCATGAAACTCAGTTTTAAATAGCTGGACACATCCAGTGATGATTGATGAAAGGGAGAAGCAGTGTTTAAAGATGTATCTGAGGGGACAAGAGCTGATGAAGGTTACTTCTCATTGATATCAGCTTGTGAATCAGCAAAAGAAGCGTAGGATACTTTGTAAACTATACATGAAGGATCAAAATCTGTGATAACTTCAAAACTTTAAATGTTGGCTGTGAGATTCGAAGAACTGAAGATAGATGAAAGTGAAACGATTGGAGACTTTAATGAGAGACTACATGACATAGCAAATCAAGCACATCAGCTTGGAAATAAGTATTTTAATCTAAAATTGATTAAGAAGACATTGAGATCATTATCTTCAAGATTCATACCAAAAATTGCAGCCATCGAAGAGACTCATGATATCAACGAATTGTCTATGAATAAGATAATTGGGATTCTTACTAACTTTGAAATGAATTTGTTAAGGGGGAAACAAGAGAGAAGTAAAGGATTGGCATTGCAAGATGAAATTAGTAAAGTTGTGAATGACATAGGAGATGATTTCGACGAGAATGAGGATATGGTACTATTGATAAAATTTTCAGTAAGTGGTTAAAGAAAGTGAAGAAGGATAGACCCGAGTTTAGGAAAAATGGTGGGAGTTCATTAAATAGCCACTTCAAACAATAAGCTAAAACTCAAAAGGGTGAAAGAAAAGTAAAGAAAATTCAATGTCATGAGTGTCAAGGCTTTGGACATGTGCAAGCAGAATCTGTTAACACCTTGAAGAAGAGAAAAGGGAAGTTCTATACAAGCACTTGGAGTGAAAATGAATCCGAAAGCGAGTATGGTAGTGAAGAAGAAGTTATGAGTAGTGCTGCGTTAGTTGCTTTATATACAAAAAAGTCCAGTTGCATGCTTAACAGCAACCAGGAAGGAAGAAACTGATGATGAAACTGTGGATAAATCTGCCCAAAATTTTGAAAAAATGCAGATGAATTAGTCCAAAGTTTAATTTCATATCATAACAGTGATTTAAAGAACAAAAGTGAGGATATTTACAAAGCCTATGAGTTAATATATTCAAAATGGGTGCAAACATGTAAGAAGAATGAGAAGTTGAAGAAGAAAAACTCTACCATGAAGAACATCATTCAAGATTTGGAGAAGAAGTTGTCATTTACAATAAATAAGCTTGATGAGATGAAATTGAAGTTAGTACGAAAAAAGGAATAAGAATGTTAAATGGAGGCACAAAAAAGTTGATGGAAATTGTTAAAAGTAAAGGAGATCGACATTGGCTATAAAGGTGAATGTTCTAAGTCGAATGATGAGAAAAATTATGCAACCACATCTATCCAAGGGGAAAATTCAAGGAAGAAATGAAAAGTCATACCTACATGTCACTTTTGTGAGGTAATCGGGTACATAAGGCCAAATTGTTACAAGCTGCTATAAATGATATTTCAACACGATCAAAACCGAAAATCTAGACATTCTCCATTAAATTTCCAGCAACAACCTATGTCACCTAAACATACTTGGGTGATATGTGCTTAATTGTTGATATTTTTAATTATTTTCACTTGGCGATTATTGATACAAAAATGATTAAAATACTCACTTTAATTCATATATTATTTTAGGTACGATTTGGAAGCAAAAAAATTAAAGGGAGCTGAAAGCACGACATATGGATCATTTTTCGAAAATTGATATCAACTTGCTTTCATGGAGGAAGAAGAAAAAAATTAATAATATCAAAAGGCAGAAGAGCTAAGCGCAGGCGTGACTATTCTGCTTAAATAGAGAGCAAAATTAAATTGGGACCAGCTATTAAATTGGCAAGAGAACAAAACGCCTGAAGCAATACGAGATTTATCTGATTGGAGAGTATAGTAGTACTATAATCAAGAACCATATTGCAATTCAGCCACGTGGAATAACGTTAGCGTGGAGCTCGACAGATTAAATCATGGAGAGCAAATTAAATGAGCTACAAGGCGTTGGAGAATAACAGACGCAGGCAGGCGATTATAGGATCAAATTAATTAAAGGGGACCCAGCGCAGAAAGCAATGAAACATTCCATAGTGGATAGCAACAGTAGATGTAGCGTTTTACACAAAAAAGCAAGAGCTCCTGCGTGCGTAAAAAAATGAAATGAGGACAGCAGTAGACGATAAACACGCCAGGCAGAAACGACAACACACTGGAAGCTAAACGCAAGCTGGAGGCAGTATAAAAAGAGAGTAAAAAAAATCAATTACACAGAGAGGAGTAGCTACAAGAGGCGGCGCTTGAGGTAGGGCACGCCACAGTGCCGCCACAGGAGCACACAGCCAGCACAGCTGTGAGGAGAGAACGCAACACGTGAAGCAGCAGAGAGGAGCAAAATAAAATTAGCTGAAATAAATCAGCAAGCGGTGAACGCAAGTCTCGCACAGGAGCAGGCGTGAACGACGTGGAGGCTTGGCTGGCTGGAGCTTGTGGCTTGGAGACTGCAGCTGTGTTTGAAGACCAGCAAGGGAGGCAGCGTGAAACGCACAAGTGAGCGAAAATTAAATCACAAGCACAGTGAGGAGGCAATATAGGGACGCAGACTACGCAGCTACAGTGAAGGTAGAACAGTGCAATGCTACAGTAACTAGTGAGAAATCAATTAGGGCTTTTGGGTAGGCATGAAGATGGAGGTTAAAGCTATTTGTCGGAAAACACTTATGAAGGGCTAAACATCTCGATGTCGGTTCGGAGGTAAAATCGACGCCAACGACCCGGGTTAAGTATTATTTTAATTATTTTGTTGTTTCTTTCTCTCATTAGGAATTGATTGTGTTATCCTGTTTTA
>JAOTBA010000005.1:30128583-30141076 GCA_025629845.1 Erythroxylum squamatum
ACTTCTTGAAGACTTTTTGGTTTAAGAGATTTGGGGATTGTAATCTCTAGACTGTACATATCTTTTTCATTTTTATAAATACCTTTTGATTTATCAAAAAAAAAAAAACTTTCTGTTTAAACAAATTAAATGTATAAACAAATTAAAATATTATGCATAGATAATTTATAACTATTTAAATTATGCATCAACCATAAGATCATCAAATAAAATTTAATGAAAGGATTTTTTTAATTTTTTTGGTTAATTTACCTACAGAAAAATAAAGTACGTTGGTAAAATCAATTATATTTACCTACAAAAAATAATAAACCATCAGTAATATTGACAGTAAGTAACAGACGGAATAACCAATTCCATCGCCAACTTTATTGACAGGATTTGCCGCAAAATAATCATTGGTATAGTCACTGACGAGCAAACATAACTATCGGTAATGTTGTAATAAATTTAACAGCGGAATAGCCAATACCATATGTAAATCTACCCATGGACAAATTTTGACCTTTGAAAATTTACAAACAGTCGACCTCACAAACAACCATTGGTATATTCACCGACGGTTACATAAATTGTCTGTTGGTAAATTTACCGATGGACATTTTATTATTTGTCGAAAATTATTACCTACGACTGTTTCTACGATGCCTTGTTTCGTCGGTAAATTATGTTGCTAAACTATCTTGCCAACGGAATGTTTAAGTTTCCCATCGGTAATATCCGTTGCTAAATGACATTTTTATTGTGGTGAGGGCTTACAATTTTATGCTTAAACAAAATTCAATATGACATTAGCATAAGGAAGGTGATCATAACACTATCTATTTCCACAAGCTTTTATGGATAAGAAAAATACCAAAAGAATAAGCTCTATACTAGTAAGGAATGGAAAGGTGGTTAATATTAAATGAGCTCAAGAAGAAAGCATTTGTTTTCTTCAAAAGTTCCCTTAGAATAACTACTCCAATAAGCTCTATAGCATAAGTCCTAATGTCTTTCATTTTAAATCATTTTACTAAGAAGGGCTTACAACTTTTGACTGGTCCTATTTAAGAGTTAAAGTGGAGAGAGTCATTTTTTATGAATCCTGACAAGGCTCTAAGACCAAATGTCTTAAATGGATGTTTCCACTAGAATGCATGGACATAGATAAAAGATATTATTACCCGTTATACTGATGGATTTCTTTGAGAAAGGGAAGATGCATAAAGATATCAACAAGACCTTTATGTCCTTATTAAAAAAAAACCCCAAACCCATGTTCCTTTGATGAATTCAGACCTATATTATTTGTAATCTCCTTTATAAAGCTCTATATAACATACTAGCTTCAAGGTTGAAAAGGGTTATCAAGCTTAGAATCAACTCAAATTAGGGCGCTCTTAATGAGAGCAGATTATTAAGGGACAACTAATTATTGGCTTAAGAGTTTCGAATGGTTTCTAATAGAGAAAATGCTCGTAAAAATTATAGCATTAAAGTATATTTTCATAAGACTTACGACATAATAAGTTGGGATATGTTAAGAACTTAATTGTAAACTCGTCGTTCATCATTTTCATATTCTTTACCACCATCAAGTCTCTAGGATTCAACCTCTAATTGTTACAACATAATCAAAGTAACCCTAAGAATGAGTGAGAGGCTCCTTCCTCACTCTAATCTTTCTACTTTACTCTTTCATGGATTCTTCACCCTCTCTAGCCACTGACCTTTGCTTGGCCATCTCGGTTAATTTCTTTTCTGTTTCATCCAACTCTATTTTATTTCCCTTACAGTTCTTCATTTTTTTAAGGTACCATAACTATGGGCACTTTTGTCTTTCTCCTTCTATATTGCTTCCCGCTTTGGTTTTCTATACTTCTTTTAGTAACTATCTCAAGCCACCTAATCAACTACGATAATGATACTTCCATTGAAAAGCTTAATGGAGTCAAACTTCACATCTTTTCCCTCTTCTTCCCTCTCTTCTCTATCTCCATCTTCATTGTAGCAAGATTCTAAAAAGCCCCTTAACCCTCACTTTCCATCCCATTCAATAAATTAGCCTACTGTAGCCCCAAACCTCTCAACTCAAACTATGAGTGTGTATAAAAAGCAAGTTGAAACTTGAAAGACCTAGAAACAAGTTATTTGTGACAAATAGAATACTTCCCTATTTTATAGCCTTCCTATCAAACTTCAACAAAAACTAATGGCGGCTCCAACCATTGATATTTTACAAGAAGGAGCAAGGACATAGGAAGCTAAGATTATTGGTTTCTTTATGGATAAACATCTTGCTTTCCTTATGATATATGCATGGACTCAGAAAAGTTGGAAAGGTTGAGGAATACCGGAGGTAATGTTAACTGAGGATGATAATATAATCTTTACCTTTAGCCCAAAATCCAAAGCTCAAAAGGTGATAGAAGAAGGCCCTTAGCACATCTTATAGCTTCCTCTTTTTCTTTAGAACTGGTAACATGGTAAGGAATTACAAAAAATCATATTAAAGAACATTCATTTATAGGTGAAGATACATAATAATCCCCTGGAATATTTAGTTATGTTAGCAAGCTATTTGGGAAAGCTAATTTGCATGAATGAAAAAACTACTTTAAGGAAAGGTGTAGGCTTTACTAGATCATGTTTGAGCATGCATATTTCTAAGGAAATGAAAGATAACATTCCTATACTAAGGCTGGCAGATGGGAATTCTCTCAGGTGAGACAAAGTGATGGATATTTATTAATGGAAACCTTCCCTAAAAGCACAAGTTAAAGGATGGAAATCAACGAGGAAATTTTTCATGGGGGACTATTAAGAGCTAATGGGGTTGGAGGGAGCCAATACAGAAGAGAACAAAGTGTTGATGGAATCAAAAAATATGATAGGGAATCTAAAGGATTAGGGGAGCGTAGATAAGTTTGATAGAGTTCTAATAAATAAAAATGAGAATGAGCAAAATGAAGTCATACTATACCCCATACAACCACTAGAAGAACACCAGAATATGTTGATGGAAGTATGAAATGCGATTAGGAATCTAGGGGTAATGAGAGATTGGATAAGGTGAATAGTCCTTATAATAAAGACAATGGAAATATGCAGAATGGCGTGTAACACCTACGAAACTTACAGCCATCCATACATATAGCAATCAAATTCCTGTACATGCATTCAAGGAATACAATTCTATTCATTGCTATACATATACACATTAGAAAATGTCCTAATGCTTAACATTATCATTTAACAGTAGTAATACATCTTTACATTTACATGGTAATCTAAAAGAAAACATACAATTTTGTTTCTTTATTACCTATACAATCATCTTTAACTAAAAACACATTCCAAAAGTAATTTTCTCCTATTTGTTGGCCTTGGTCCTTATAGATGTTCCTTGGATCTTACTCCTATGACTTGGACCTACACAGATTAACACCTGTGCTAAGCTTGAAAACTTAGTGGGGAAATACTTAGTTTGGATGACCACTCACAACAGTCATCTGCCAATCACATACATTCATGAACACCACAAAAAATATAAATAGTGATGGCATACTTAATCAAATACATAGATAATGCATTTAAACTATATTTTTTAAAAAAATTATGGATTTAGACACAAATGATTCTTTAATGATGCCTATTATACATAGTACTACACCTCCGTTCATACAAAAATTTCATGAAAATAGATTGGAGCATCTAAAAATTTTACAATGTTTTTAAAGTTTTAAACATATTTTTGAAAAATACATTCATGGTAGGTAATTTAAAATTTGAAAAGTAAATCAATTTTTGACTTAAAAAGATGAACATACCTAAAATTTTAATGTTAATAAGATCAAAATATCATAAATTTAAGTTTACTACTATTCTTAATCATTAATATTTATTGTTAATAAAATAATAAGACATATAACTATTGAAATATGGTAAGCAATATAATATAATGATATATGGTATACAATTACTACAAGATGTTAATTAGAAGTTTAACAATTCTTACAGACAGAATAATAAATAAAGTTTCATGCCTAATATTCCATTGGAAAGGAAAAGAAATAATTATTTTTTTGGATTCCTGATTCGGACCTTAGTTCTTTCCCTTGGAGGTCAAATCAAAAATATAATCTAAGGATTGCAATATAGGATGCAACCTCGGGTCGTCTCATTTAATCAGAACCTAAACAAATGGACCTAAGCTAACCTATATGTCATAAAATGCAAGCTAAATTCGTAAGGAGGGGGTTTTGATCTTTGGAATCCTTAACATAAATAAATTGAATTGTAAGAAAAATATGTAACAAGTATTTTTGGATTTCGGGAATGGAAAAGCAGTAAGATAAAGACAATGATCAAATGGTGATAGTATCCTCTTGAAAATGAGCTTGGCTATCATAGTTCGAAATCGATTTTCGATGGGAGTGGAAATCACTAAGTTTCAAATGGTAAACCTTAAAGAACTCTTTAAGTCTAAGGCCTTAATCAATGAACTCCATTTCTTAAGACCTTGTTAAATGCCCTTAGTGTGTGTAGTGGGTAAGTCAATGCAACAAGTCACTTTGGGATCTCAAATCAACTCAATATCAAACACAACTATGCAAGATAAAAGAGATTCAATAAGATCACAAATAGACATATATGAGACTTCATATATTTAAGCTCAAAGTTGTACATCAACAAATCTCAACCACACATTGAATATCCAACACTTGATTAAACTCTAATCAAGAATATTCAACTACAAATTACAAATCCTAAACCTAGGAGTTCATAAATCATAGCTAGACATAGATTAAGCTACTCCCCTTTTAAGCCCATTGAACTCAAGCCATTGCTACATCTTCAAAAGGAGAGAGGTGCCTAGCCACGCATAGCTCCAAGAGACTTCACAAGGAGATAACCATGGTAGCAGTCAACAGTGGAAAGTGGAAGAAAATGGTATGGATGAGAGAAGACGATGGTGTGTGCATGAAGATGGAAGTGTATCCGATGATGGAGTGAATGATAGATAGAGGTGTCGGCTCTCCCTTCTACTGTTAAGTTTGCCTAAAATAAGTCTTTTTTATAAAATGGGTTGATGGATCGGGTTGTATAGTCGGTTAATTTGCCAAAAATGGTCCGGGTCAATGCCAATTTGAAGGTTTCGCCGCGGCGAACTTTTCCCAAAAGATTTATTCAGTCAACTTCAGCTTTCACCGCGGTGCAAACATTATCTTTGCCGCGGCGAACTTTTCTTGAAAGTTTTCTTCAGAGATATGCAGATGTTGCCGCGGTGAAACATCAACGTCGCTGCAGCGAACTTGCCTGTTGCACCCCGTTGACTTGTTGACTTGTGCTCTTATTTTTCACTATTTGGCTCTACTTATTGAATCTCTTACAATGAAAAATAGTAGTTTGTTGTATCAATTTTTCTAAGAAAATCAATTTAGTGCAATTTCTAATTATTTGTGACAATTTTAGCTTCAATCTACATTAATTCAAGCCAAGCACTCAATAGTTAAATTAAGCATAAAATCCAAAAATAAGAGCCAAGAAGTATAATAAAAACCATGAAATTGTCACCAATTGATATAGAAAACTTGGGTTCAATCGCTATGCTTCATAGATTGATTCCCGGTCACTTTGCTAGAAGTTGGTAATATCCTTGATAATCTTTGTGGTCTTAGTAAGGGGAAAACACTTATCTAAACAGGCACAAACTAGTTGATCCCAAATGGTGACATTGGCTAGGTTGAGAGAATGTTACCAAGCCTTTACTCTATCTCTAAGGGCAAAAGGAAAGAGCCTAATTCTTACCGTATCTTCCGACATCTGATGGTATCAAAAGGTATCACAGATTTCAAGGAAGTTCACTATATGTGCATTAGGAATGTCATTTGTTAGTCCATAGAACTGCACATTCTGTTGAAGCATGTTTAGGAGGGCTGGTTTAATTTCAAAGATGCTGCTTGTACGAGTGACCTAGTTACTCCTTGGTTAGTTGCATTGAACCCTGGTCTCATAAAGTCCATAAGGGTTCGTTATTGACATCCTTGCTTCGGTTCGTGGTCTAAATCTTGCTGAAATTTCTTGACCATTGTTGCTTTCATGATTTCTTCTTATTTTTCATGCTTAGCTTTCCTAATAGATCTTTCTAATCTAATGATATCTAACGTTAGGGTTTTATGTTGGCCCCTAAATTTTTTTTATTAGGCATGATTTAAATTAATGTTGAGGTTATGAGGGATTAATATTTGGGATTAATTAGCATGTTAATGTGAGTAAGATAATATGACATAAGTTAAGGGAATTGAAGTATTAAAGTAGTGTGTGAGGGCAAATTTGGCAAGTCACATAAGTTTAGAAACCTTAAAGCATTGAAGGAGGGGCAAAATGGGAAAAGGAAATTGTTGGCTTGCATTTAAGAAGCCAAAAACGTGATTGAAGAAAAGAGAGAAGAGAGAAGCACGAGAAAAGAGAAAAAGAAGAGAAAGATGAGAGTTATGCTAGGTTTTGATTTTTCTTAGTCTTAAAGTGTGATTTTGAGGTTGTACAAGAAGGGGAAAAGGTAGAGGAAGATAAGAGCTTTCTTTGGAAACAAACATCTCTTCATTTGGTGAAGGTTGAAGGTAAGGACTTTCTAAATGTTTTGGATTTTTAGAAGGGTTTTGGTTCATGAAGCCTAGGAAATGGATGGGTTTAAATATTCTAGAACAAATTTTAGTGATTGTACTTTGGGGATTTTCAATTGAAAACCCATTTGAACTTGGGATTTTTGCCTATGAAAAGGGAATCAAGAAAGATAAGAGGAGCAAGAGGAGAGGCACATTTGAGCAACGTGGAAGCAAGGAAATTCGAGGTGGGTTTCACTTTTAGAGTTAAGTAATGAGTCATTAAAGGTTCTTTCAAGAAATGACAAGAAATGATTTTTCAACAACCTTATTCATATGCATTTATTGGTTTTTAAATGTTGTAAGATTGTGCAACATATTTGATATTTGATTTGTGTTGATGAATTGTGCAAGACTTTGGAAATGATCCTTTTTAAAAGATACATGTTTATGAAATCATGTCTTCAGAAATAGATTCAAAATATCTCATGCTCATGAAAAACAAGTTTCCAAGAACATGCCATTTGGGGCAAACTATTTTCAGTTCATAAAATATGTTTTATGTGGGTTTGTGGTAGTCCCTCAAGAATGTTACGTACATGTTGACCAAGTTATAGGCTTCTCTCGTCTGCCCGCTAGTGGCATGGAGGTCCTTCATGGACCCCCTCAAGTTTACGGCTACTCAGGACCACTATGTGGAAATATGTAGTGCGTCATGTTTATGGATCTACCCAAACCATTTTGATATGCTACATGTTCATGATAAGTTGATAAGAATGATGCATACACATTTCGCATAAACGTGATTTTTCTGCTTGGAAAACAACTTTATAAATGGTTTTGCTTGTTCCCAATTATAAAATTGTTACCCATAAGCTTTAAGCTCACTCCCATTTTCCTCCCCATAAGCAGGTGATGAGCAAGAGATCGAGTAGGCAATAGCCAAGGAATCACTCCACTTTTGAAATGTTTTGTATTTTAAGCAAATCTTGTAAAGCAAGGCTTTAGTCGTATTTTGAGCAACTCATGATTCATGTATCTTTTGTATTTTGGGACTTTCAGATGTTAATGTATTTGCAGCTTGAAATGCCAACTAAAGTTTTGTAAAACTCTTATCTTTTAATACAAATGGAATAAGATTGCATTTTTATTCATGATTTCCTCTCAAATTTATTCATTGCATTTTTTTAGTTTGCACAAGTAAAAATTCCATGTTCGGACATCAGGAATACACCTGGATTAACTTAGGCTATTTTAGGCAAATGTGCCTTCTAGAGAGTTATAGATCTTTTTTCTAGCTTTCCAACGATTTATAGTTGGTAAATTTTGTACATCGGAGTTCAAAGTTATGGTATTTAGAAGGGGAGATGTTTAGGAATATCAAGTGGTATTGTCTGATATGACGTCACTTTGTCTGTGATGATGTCATATCGTCTGTAGGAATGTATCGTCTGTAAGGATGTATCGGCTATAAGGACGTATCATTTGTGATGATGTCACTTCATCTATGGTGATGTCATATCGTTTGTAGGAATCTATCGTCTGTAATGATGTATTGTCTGTAGGGACGTATCGTCTGAGATGACATCACTAAAGTAAATCACACATTAGTATAGAATTTATGTTCGATATATAAATTGCACAAGAAGGGGGAGTTGAATTGTGTATTCTTTTTCGTGATTACAATCCCCTTATATATTTTTTAAAACTTGTTTTCTCAAAAACTACTAAGGAAGAATATCACGATGTATTGTAGTTAACTTCTAAGTGCTTGTATGAAAACAATAGGAATAAAAAATGATTGTTTAAGAGTAGAAGTTTACACAACAATTTTATCCTGGTTCACCCCAAACCGTGGGCTACATCCAGTCCTTAGAATCCTTTCTGAGATTTCACTATGCTTCACATAGGTACAAGTATTCTTTTCACTGAGCCTCTTCAGGTCTCTTACAGCAAGTATTGTTTTTCTCACTTACCCTCTTCAGGCTCTCAACTTTTCTTCTTTCTTCCAGAAAGATGTTTGTGAGTTTTGTTACAGAGAATAGTAGCTCTCAATGTTTAGCACAATGAATACAGTGTTTCTAGGTTTTTTGAAATCTCTAACAATTTCAAAAATCACTAACTTTGCTAACTTTTTTTGTCTTCAACTCCAACTCATATTTATAGCCTTCGTCTTCAACTACTTCTTGATAACCGCTTCTTTCTTCTTGAATCTTAATCTTTGAAGAAACAGTTATTCAGTTGAGTTCTGTAACTAACTCAAACTGATTAACCATACGACGTGGTATCGAGTCTTCGTCTTAATTTTGCTTCAGCTTCCGCTTCATCTTAGTTTCCACTTCGTCTTAGTTTCCACTTCATCTTATTTTCTGCTTCGTCTTACTTTTGCTTCTCTGCTTCGCCTTAGTTTCCACTTCGTCTTACTTTTGCTTCTCCGCTTCGTCTTAGTTTCCACTTCTTCTTAATTTTTCTTTTCCGCTTCGTCTTAGTTTCTAATATCATTATTATTTGATTTTCATCAAAATTATTAATCGTGAAGTCATTTTAACTTAACAATCTCCCCCTTTTTGATGATAACAAATAATCAAGGTTATTAGAAAGATAGTATTATTTATAAGACGATATACAATTGAAAAAGTAAACTCTATCTTCTATACATTTCTCTTCTTCTTCTCTTCTCTTTTTCTTCTCTTCTCTTTCTCCCCCTATCTTTCTCATTTTCTCCTTTCTCCCTCTATTTGTTATTGATCAGAAAAAAAATTATGACCGAAGATGTTTCATAACTTTAGAAAACATTTCCTTCATTTCAGTGCGGAGTGACTTGAGGTCTTGTCATATATATTCCACTTTCTTATGCAAGTGACCCACTGAATCACGCAGATCATCAACCTTGTCATTTATTTCTCCAATTTCTTCGACTAAGGAATCATCATTCTTCTGTTGTACCACTTCAAAACCAATAATAGTACTGTATGCATCTGAAGGTATAACATTCGGTTCCAGATTGTAAACTCAGGAGGTTTGAAAGATAAGTTTGGTTCAGGGAGATCAAGGTCATTAGGGCTGGGTAGTCTTGGAACTTGTTTTCCAAATAGGTGTAGTACATCTCCAATTGAGGACATAGAACTCAAAGGTCTAATGTCCATGATGATGTGCACAAGAGTCTCTATATTGTAACTGATATCTCCAACTCTAATGGTTCTATACTGTCCCTTTGTGATTCTGCTAACTACCTGAGACATTTCATCAGTGGTTTGACGACCACAATTACTTCCTGATGCCTTGGAGATATAGTGGGAAACATAAGTTCCTTTGTGATGGGCTGCATAAAATGCCTCATCTATGTTTCTCACTTCAGTTTCAATCTGATCTTTTGTTAGATCACTCGTCATCCCTTCAGGATAAATTTTGTTCTTCCCCTTTTCCTCATTGCGAACAATGTAAGGTCTTGGCTGAATGTCAGGTACAATCTTTATCACAATTCTTTTTATAACTGGGAAAATAGTGTATTTCTGCTTGGTCATCTGTGTTGGGTATGGTTTGGTTCTCTCATCCCGCAGAACACTATACAACCTTATCTTTTCGTCATTCAATAGATGCATTGTACCACTATTTACCAAAATTGGTTGAAATTGTACCTTGACTAACCTCTTTAGGGGTTCTCTAATGATTATAGAGCTGCTACTCCTGACAGGTTGAACTTCTTCAATAATCTTTATTTTTAAATCCTCTTTTCTCATAGGTTGAGAAGGATTAACCTATGCTGGACTGTGTTCAATTGATCTTTTCTTCTGCTGAACAACAGTAGGAGTGCTCTTCTTCTCACTGGTTTTCTGCTTCTTATTCTCTCCAATCAGCCTAGGAGTCTGTTGTTGAAGTTGAGTTTGAGACTTTTTCTTCTCTAATTCTAACTTCCTCCTAATCTCAGTCTCTTTAGCCAATCTTGCTAAATCTTCCTTCAAAATTGAGACTAAAGACCTGGTTGCCTGCGGTGCTTTCGTCTCAGAGTCTCCACCGTGAGTCAACTCTTTTCTTTCTTTTCCTCTTGTTGACGCAGGGTTCGTACTCTAGGCGACCTTTTTGCTTGCTTAAGTTTCTCCGAAAGGAGTGTTTCCCCCTTTCTCTTCAAGGTCACTTGGGTCTCTGTCTTTCGTACCTGGCTTTCTTTCGCACCGGGCTTTCTTCTTTTTGAGAAATGGTCATACTTTTTCTTACATCATCTGACGATTTCTTCAATCTTTCTGTGGATATTCTTCCAATGGATTGAGATTTTGATTTTCTTGTGGGAGTTTCTTTTTCAGTACGCTCCCCTTTAATCCTTGCTATCGCCTTAGAATCTATTTCTTCTCTTTCCAAATTCTTCAAGCCCATTCTACTAATAGTTGAAGAATTGATGACGCTCTGATATTCAGCTTCATCCTATTTCCTCTTTCTAGTAGAATTCCAGAATCTCTAAAGATTCTTGTCAGCATCATCCCATACGTTAGAGCAGTCGAGTCTTTCTTCGACTTTATCATATAATGAAGGATAAGATATGGAATATCTATGGGCTGGAGATTGAGTAGATGAAATAGGCATTGCTCATCTAACGTTGTCACTAGATTCCTCGATCCTGTTCTTTATAGAACACAATGAAAGAGTAGTGAGTGTAGAACCCTAGCCTTTGGCATAAGATTTGAGGCCTTCTTCTCCTTTAGGTTATTACTTCCATATAGTTGTCGATTAATATGAATCTCCTTCACGCTAGCTTGAGTCATCCATTTGGCCTTATGAGCAAGCTTCTCTCCAACACATAGACACTCAGTGGCCTTCTCGATTGTCTTCAATGTCACTATGATCGACAGTCTATCCACCACTGATACTAGAGTATCTTCTACTACTTCCACATTCTTCCAGAAGTCATATACTTCATTCATGTAAACTATTTCATGAACTTAGAAGAAGTTCCTCTATCCGGTTGCCACAATCTTCGGTTCGATATCCATCTGGTCCTGGTTCAAGGATTTGAAATTAACAAGTCTTTCACTAGTCATTGATTGCTCCATTTGTTTCTGTAGTTAACAAAGAACTGAATACACATATATATTTTTCAAAGAGGTGAAGTTGGTTTCTGAAGTTGAGAGTCAGAGCAAAGGAAGGTTTGATATCCAAACAGAGTAATGAAAAGTTTTGTTGAGAGTCTTTCCAAAGTCGATGTCAGGGTATGTCAAGAGTGTTCTAGACTAGGTGATATTCTCAAGGCTTTGAGAAGCTTTCCCTTCAAAACTTTCTTATGACAGAAGTTACCAGCTGTAACTACTGTTACTGTTACCGTTAACTCTTGCGACTTTTTATCTTCTTGAATAAGAAGACCATTTGGGTTATGACGTGTCAGACGATTAATCACTCAGCATAACTATGTTGAGGTTTCGTCTGATTTCTTTGAATCTTTCTTTACTCAATGGCTTAGTGAAGATGTCTGCCCATTGATATTTCATCTCAACATACTGTAGGCTTACGATCTTCCTCTAAATGTAGTCTCGTAGGAAATGATGTCTAACTTTGATATGCTTAACCCTTGAGTGTTGTATTGGGTTATTCGACAGGTTGATAGCACTTGTGTTGTCACAGAAGATTGAGATCTGATCTTCATGTATTGAATCATCTTCTAGCCAGTACTTAATCCACAATGTCTGTGAGTAGCAACTTGCGGCTGCCATATACTCAGCTTCTGCGGTTGATAGAACAATCGAGCTTTGCCTCTTACTTGACCAGGAACCTAGGTTGTGGCCAAGGAAGTGACATCCTTCACTCGTACTCTTTCTATCAATCCTATCTCTGGCATTATCAGCATCACAGTAGCCAATTAACCTGAAATCTTTACCTTTCTCATACATTAAGCAAAGATCAGTAGTACCTGATAGATA
>JAOTBA010000005.1:30141176-30156404 GCA_025629845.1 Erythroxylum squamatum
ATAATTTTTTATTATCAATTAAGATAATTTTTACTTTATATCATCAATCAACTTTCTGTTTTAACAAATTAAATGTATAAATAAATCAAAACATTATCAACAGATAACTAATAACTGTATAAATTATGCGTCAACCATAAGATTATGAAATAATATTAAATGCAGAGAAAAAATTAAAAAAAGTTTTAATAAATTTGCTGACGAAAAACAAAGTTCGTCAATAAAATCTATTAAATTTACCGACGGATAACTAATTTCCATTGGTAATGTTAGTCGTTAACTTACCAATGGAATAACCAATTCCGACAGTTAAATTACCGAAGGATAGGATATATGTGTCGGTAATTTTTCCGACCAAAGCAATCTTTCCGTTGCTAAATTTATCGACAACACAAAGTAACCGTCGGCATATTCACCGACAGTAACACAAAATATACCGAATTCCGTTGGTTAAATTACTGACGGATAGGATACGTGCGTTGGTAATTTTTTCGACCAAATTAATCTTTTCGTCGCTAAATTTATCGATAGAATAAAATAACCGTCGGTGAATACAAAATATCCGTCGATAAATTAATGACGAAAAATATGTGATTAATCACAAATTATTACTTATGGCCGTTTCTCCGATACCTTAATCCGTCAATAAATTCTGTCGTTAACTTAACTTGACGCTTTTCGTGTAGTGTTTTATTTTTGTAAAAATTCTCCATTATTAGTTTCATAGTTAACAATATTTAAGTAACACATCACATCCATAAATCTATTAAAGACGTGATTTTCACGCAACCTATTAATGTCACATCGATCAAATATTAAAAATTAAGAAACTAAAAATTGAGGCTCCTTCCATCAAGGCATCAACATAGCATCTACATTTTTGTAGAAATAGTGTGATTAAAGGCCTTTGCTTTCCGGATACTAAAACTAGAAAAGGTATATATTATGGCCAATCATGACAAATTGTAAGATATAAATTTCATTGGGAAAATGTTTTCGTATAAGTTTTACAGAACTTTGTTTTTCTTTTTTGACTAATTAATCCTGCTTGTGACACTTCTTGAATATAATAAATCAAGTAAATGTACTTTTATAAATCATTAAAATTAATGACTTTGATCACTAAAATCCCATTTCAAAGTTTTATTTTAGGACTCCCTAATTCATATTATTTCTTAACAATTCTTTTAAGATGTATTTGATTTTAGGATTATTTTTGTTAATCCTTTAATTAGTTTTTAACTAACAAAAAAATATTTTGTAATTTGAAAATAAATCTCTCCGTACAGAAAAAAAAAACATATTTTGTAGATCAAATAAAAGATGAAGAGTTCAAAAGATAATATAAGAGCATAAACAATTTTTAGACAAACTAACCGAAAGTTTTAGTATAAGAAGTTAAGCACGACTTTTACATATATGTCCTTAAACTACTTGACCAATTAATCAATTACTTTTCTTTGATTTTGTTATTTAAAGCTCACTCGTGGGACCAGACCACTCCACCAAATCCACTTTCGGCGTTACCAAACCTTATAAATTAATTTATTATTTAAACAAAAATGAAATTTTTGCTTTCTTTTTGACGAACTAAATAACTAATATGAACATCCAAAGAAATCTAACCGATGATATTTTAAAATTAGTATTGAAAATTTCGTCTTTTTTTTTCAATTTTTGATAGCCTTTATTTATAACTATCGTGATAAATATATTAATTCAATTAATATAACAAAATTACAAATTAATTTTCGCATTTATATTTATGTATACACATGACAGAATAATACAACATGTACTGATTAACTGTTTTACTCATTAAAATGAAGCTGGACAGGACTACGAAGTTTGGTAGGTTTGTTTTTGTTTCGTCAGAGAAAGAAGCAGTACATTAACGACTAAACACGAAGTTTGGTAGGTGACGTTACTGAACAGAAACAAATACGTCAGGCATGACTATAGCAAGAATATGGTTGCACGATTTCATGAATCCCTTGTAAATATAATTTAAGAGACATGAGAGCATCTTGGGAGCTGTCAGCAAGTTTAGTTGTCAAGTTGTTTCACCAAAGTTCTCTCTTTTTCTCAGTTTCTCCTTCTGTCCTGGCTATATCCCAGCTTCTGTCACGCAAAACCAGATTTGGCGGCGTTGTCTCTCTGGTACGTTTCCTTTTACACTTTCTTGGACATCTCCGATCATTGCGTTGACTTAGTTTGTATCCAACTTTGAAGCTTGCTGATGTTGCGTAATACATATGAACTTGTTTTGTTATAAAAGAAACACTGAAAATATAACTTCTCATTCCGTTGAGCTCCAGATACTTGAAGTTGCAAAACTGGAAACGCTTTACCTTAAGTCTTTCCTTAGTATTGCAAGTGTCCCCGATTCTTTTTCTCTTTTTGCCGCCAACATAATCCTGCGTATTTCATTTGACATTGAGAATTGTGAGAAGTGCTTTCTGGCTCGCAGAGAGTACATTGGATGCATTTTAGCGAGGCATATTCCTGATACAGAGTGTAAGAAAGGATTGAATTTCATTGAAATTCACAGAATGGGGAAGACGATCTTCTATTTACACAACCCTTTTTGACATCTGTGTTTATTTGTGAAGCTCTATGTTGATGCGAATAACACTGGTACGTCTCTTAAGAACTTATCCAACTTTTGTCATAGGGATGTCCAAGAGAATTATAGTGGTGTTGTTGATTGGACTGTTAGCATGGGCATACAAGGCTATCCAACCTCCACCACCAAAGATTTGTGGCACCCGAGATGGCCTTCCCGTCACAGCACCTAGAATCAAACTCAGAGATGGAAGGCATTTGGCCTATGAGGAGTACGGATTATCGAAAGAGACTGCCAGACATAAGATCATATTCATTCATGGCTTCATCTCTACCAGACATGATGCATTGAGCATGACGGACATTCCATCTGTAATTTATTCCTATTATCCTATATGTGTCTGCTTTCATTTTCATGACCAAAAGGAAATACTTTATTTTGTTTTCATTTTTCAGGAAGTTGTGGAGGAGCTAGGGGTGTACTTTGTATCTTTTGATCGGCCGGGTTATGGAGAAAGTGATCCAGATCCAGAAAGAACGCCCAAAAGTTTGGCTTTGGATGTAGAAGAGCTTGCTGATCATTTAGGACTTGGCTACGAATTTTACGTTATTGGAATCTCCATGGGAGGCCAGGCGGTTTGGGCCTGCCTGAGGTATATTCCTCAGAGGTAAGACGAGAAGTCCTAATACCTTTTTTCTGTGGCTTGAGAATGGTAAACTTGGAGCAGCATCACACACTATAGATGGACCACTGGACAAAAATGAAAAAGGGGAATTGATGGTTACTTTTTATGTTGATTAGTATAAAGTAGAAGAATCCAGACTGTCTCTACTGTTATAGTTGCAGAGAAATGTGGGTGTCAATTTCATCTGAAGCACTTAACCTGTTCTGAATTGAGTATGTATTGAGCTTATTGCAGGTTGAAAGGAGCAACACTAATTGCTCCTGTCATAAACTATTGGTGGCCTGGTCTTCCAACCAAATTAGCTAATGAAGCATATTACAGACAGCTATTACAGGACCAGTGGACGTTACGTGCTGCTCACTATGCTCCATGGCTTACGTACTGGTGGAACACTCAGAAATTGTTTCCTGCGTTAAGCATTATACATGGCAGAAAGGAAGTTTTATCCAGGCAGGATCTGGAGCTTCTTCCAAAGGTTTCAAGGGGAAAGCAAAAGGTACTTAAGAGTTCCATTTTTGTCGTTGTCTCTTTTACTATGGGTTTAACAAAAGGGACGTGGACATGTATTCTTAGCATATACATATATATATATATATATAAGCTTACAGATACGAATTTTCCTTGCTTGCTGGTGCATTTTCAGCAGTCACTGGCAACACAGCAAGGAGAACATGAATCCCTGCACCGTGACATGATGGTCGGTTTTGGGAGATGGGAATTTGACCCTACAGATATTGAAAATCCTTTTCCTAACAACCAAAGCTCAGTTCATCTTTGGCAGGGAGATGAAGATGGGTTGGTTCCTGTCAGTTTGCAGAGATATATAGTTTCAAGACTCCCGTGGATTCATTACCATGAGGTTCCTGGCTCTGGACACTTTCTGCCATATGCACCTGGGATGGGTGAAACTATTGTAAAGACTCTTTTGCTGGGGACAAGGACAAATTAGTACGCTTTTATATTAATGCAAATGTATCTCACTAATTACCTTTAGCCTGTTAGAAGCAGAAGCTCCATCTTCGTTTCCGATCAGTCTTTTTCTTCTTATATTACATGGGACCAAATTTACTTACGTTTTTAGTTATACATTTTTCTGAATCTAAGTGTTGGAATTCAACCGTGATCAAATTACAAGCATAGCAAAAAATAAAACTTTTTTACGAATTCTTAACAGATCCTGATAATTGATTAATTTGAATAAAACAAAAATACGAATCATAAGAAATCGTATCTTATTCGAGTTTCTATTGAAAGTCATTTGGAACTTTTCTTGATTTGTCAATCACGAGTTGTTCAAACGTCTAACCTCTGATGATATCCACGTAACAACTTCTCAATATTTTTTGAGAGGAAGAATGTAAGAGTGCTGTCTCCTTTTATCTTTTCTTCCTATTAATAGAAAAATCATTAGGGTGATTTTGTAATTTTATTAAAATTAAATTCTTTAATTATAATTAAATTTGTACTCTAATTGTAATTAACTTAATTTTAATAAAATCAAATATCTTATATTTGATTCCTAAAGTTTCCTAAATTTTATAATTAAGTCAAAAAAACTTTGATTTTTCTTTCACAAATTACTCTTTAATATGTGACTCATTAGGTTCCTAATATATTGTCAATGATTATAAATTATAATTCTAATTTATAATTAGAATTAAATAAATTAAAACTCTTTTTAATTTATCTTTAATACTCCAATTAAATAATTTATAATCATAAATCAAGATTAACGTCTAGCAACATATCATGACTACCCAAATATCAGAAATGTCAAAGTGGTTTGATTTAACCTGTTCATGTATGATTATAATGTATAATTTAATCATTTCGTCATCCAATATTTCAATTAGACAAAATATAGATATACTGTTTACTCTTTTAGTCCAATCATATTAGTTCTGGCTAATTAGTAATTGATTTATAATTGAAATTTGAAAACGTCTTTTCAAATATCAATTCACTCTAACCAGAAAAATTAATAAATCACAACTAATCAAAAACAGTGAAATGTTCTTTTAATTACTTTAGAGTGACGAATTTTTTATTGACTTACTCAATTATCTCCATGTGGTTAATACTGCATCCAATTACTACTAACTGAATTATCTTAGGATAGTTCATAAGTAGCATCAAAATTTAATAATTCTCACATGAGATACCTTGGTAATCTCAAGTCTAAGGATTAATTATACAACCATCGTTATGAGAAAATCCACAGACACATAAGTAATATTTCAATTGAGATTCTCATAGTCAGGTCAATTCAGTGACTTATTTTCTAACAATCACTAACATATTAGTTTAAGTATCTTCATACATTAATTTATGAGATCAATTACTTTCTTCGTAAGAAAGAAACATAATGTGTGCTAGTTTTACCGTTTCAACAATATCCCGTCTTGCTGAAACTACAATTAGGAACATTTAAGAATAATATGTAAATGTAAATTGAATCTCATAATTATGATCTCATCATAATTTCAATTATACATTAATTATTTTAAGGTATCATTAGTATTAAAATTTCAAATGTAATTAATAAATAATGATAAAGAATCTCTTTATTAATAATTTTGTCACTAAATTATAACCTAAATAATTAGATGTAGGGCATAAACTAACATTAATATCATCAAATCCTAAACTAAATTGCTGAAGCAATCAGTACTTCGACGTGGTTTCTCCTTGAGTTATTCGAAAGATTGATGAGATTGAAAAAAAGATCAATAGTGAATACGTAGTTCGTAAATTGCAAGATCAGTCTGTTTTAATCCTTAAGGAATGGATCCTTTTTCAAATTTTCGACGATACCAGATCTTGATTTCTCACCAGACCTAAGTTGAGTGGAAGTGGGAAGTAATCGTTGTGATGTTGATTGAATAGAATTGAACGCGAGACTTCAAAAGTCGTCATTCATGTATCCATCCCAAATGCCAAGACAACAAACTCAGCTCAATAATTATCAATGGCTGGTGTAAGTTGTGTGGCCAATGTTATTTTGGCCGTTGTGCTTAATGTTATTTTGGCCGTTGTGCTTTTGATATATTACTTGAGAGTTTCGGATTATATATATTCTTCACCCTTATTTTGGAACATTTCACTCTATCAGCTGAGTTTGCGAGTGGGGTTAAGAGGAGTTGGGCAAATTTTGCAGATTATTCTTACCTAGACAAATTTTGCACAATGAATACCAATATTCTATTGACTTGCAACTTCATAAACTTAACACCAACAAAGCAGCAATTGGGTAACCAGCAACCCGATTAAGTCTTTTTCCAGTCATATATAATACCATCATCAACACTTCCAGTCACCATATACACTTGGAAAGCACATCATCTTGGAGATTTGCTTTCAAAAGATTAAGCATCTCAGATGGAAAGTTGATGTAGAAGCAACAAAAGGTCAAAAATAAACAGAGCCGTGACTGAGGATTACATCAAGAGATACAAACGTGCCAGCTGATAATCAATGGATTGCTTATTAAGTTCTACTGAAATACAATACTTTTGAAAGACCACAAGAGGCAATTCAAGAGTAACAACAGAAGAAGCTAGAAGGAAAGTTGACTGTTTACCACTTGATGATTAATAAACCTAAACAAACTGAAAATTAACAAAATAAATTACAGGACAAAACACAAGACAACATCAACTGTAAATAAAAAGTGACTGCTAACAACCATCAAAATAGAATGCTTCATGCTTACCGCCGAAAAGCTCCCTGCCTAACAAGATAACACCAGAAGAAATGGTAATCCACTCTATTTTGGCAGCCCATTTTCAGGGCTTAAAAGAGCTTGACTTTCGTCAGAGAGGAAAACCGGACCTCTTCCTGGCCTAGTGCAAATGAAATAACTAACATCTCCTCTAAATTTCTGGGTATTATTGATTTCTGGAGGTGGTTGCAGAGCTTCCACATCCTTCATTGTTTCAATCCCGGCATCTTTTATTAGTGATTTATCACCTAGAACAAAACTGGAGACAAAAACAAGAAAATTTGAAGATTCAGAAAGTTGAAAGCCTCCTAAACATTTAATCATGAAATCAACATTGCACAGGACAACATTTTGACACCTGTCCAAGTCAGCATCTGAATTTGGAGGAAAATAGAAGAGCAGCTTCTGCAGCAACTGCGTGGCAGCCTTTCTGTCGCGTGCTATTAGAACTGCATTGGGTCCAGCATCAAATGTATAAGCCACCTGTCAAAATTTCCACCATCAGTAAAGCATACAAATATGTAACCAGAAAATGTGAAATTATAAAAATAATGGGTAACATAACATTCAGCAAGATATTTGACCATTAGAAATTTATACAATCACTAGTGCTTTATTATTCTACTTTAAGAATTTTGTTAAAAAATTAAGGATAATCGTGTCACAACACATCACTACAACTGATGGAGCTTCGGCATACAAGAACGGATGCACGGATAGCTGCAAGAGTGAGACACATCACCTTCTGTTCTTGTTATTTCTTTGAAAGGATTGAATTATAGGCCCATTCTCACATATAAAACACTCCGGAATGAGCATCTAGTACATGAAATTTATGGTAAGCAACACATCAAACCAAGGTTAGGTCTGATGTCATGTTAGATTTCGTAATTTATTCAAAAAAAGAAAAAAGAGGCTCACATACAAAAGGACTCCGTCTTCAATTCAAACTCTTTTAAGGCATTTAGTGATGAATTCATTATTGAATAAAAACCACTCTTAATTTTTACTCCTAGTAATTTGACAGACTTAATAATTTTAAAAGAAGATTTTACTAATAACCATATTGGTTATAATTATTCACAGGTGCAATGCTCCTGATGAAGAAAGGAAAACTCAGGACTAAATTAAAATATCCTTAAACAATAGAAGGGGAAAGAGATAACTAGATAGATGTCAATGACCCTATCATTATCCATTAGAACCGGAAAAAATGATACATACCAATCAAGAATGTTAGAATCTGTTTAATAAAAAGCCATATGCTTTGACTAAGATACAACAGCCTACTTCACAGATGAAGTCAAATTCTAAGAATATTAACAATAAAACTTTCCTAGGTAAAAGTGTTTAAGCCTACTAAAGAACAGAACACGAAACAATTTTAACAGATCAATTGTTGTTGCTTTCTTTTCCATACAGTAACAGATTTATAAACTTCAAATTCCCTGTTCAAAATTTACCAAAAAATAGGGAAAACAAACTCCATAACCATATGCTTTTATTCGTTCTTTAGATTCAAACTAGAGCAAGAAGGGAAGGGGGAGTTGAACACTCGAACTCCCCTCAAGATCCAAAGGCTTGTATTTTGGATCTGAAATTTCATATACCAAAATTTTAAGAAAAGAGGTTGCCTGGTAGAACTAGCTGCTAAGTTATAGGAGCTATTAATTTCCTGATAATAGGCAACGTACCAATGTTAGTGGATGAGCGAGACTGATAATAGATGGCATCTAATCTTGAGAGGCAGTTACAGCTTATTGAGATAAAGGAAGAGTGACAGTTTCTTGCATTATTGGTTTAATTATGATATGTGATTCCTTTATCCGTATAATTAGATACATGTGATGTGATACATTAAGTATATACAGACACGATACAAATAAAATATTTACAATTGTAAAAAGGAAATCACAATTGTAAACATTAATTTTAATTCCCTCATCATGATTGAAAAGTGATTTTGTAACACTAACAAAGCAATAACAACACACTACGGAAAAGCTATGAAAGCAGTAGTTAGCAGTGAGAGTAGCATGGTCAATATCAATGAATTAAATTAATTACCAATTACTATATTTCAGCTGGGGTTAAAATGGTTTGGTCTGATCAAATAAATTAAAATGTACCCTCAAAATTTTCTGTTTTGGTTACTGCCTGTAAGAATATCTCAAACAACAATTGCTGGTATGGCATTATGCTAACTTCCAATAAATGTCAAAATAAACAAACCTGAGGTGTTCCTTCAGCTCGATTCCATTTCTCAACAAGACTGATTATCCTGAAAGATTATCTCTATCATATACTCAAATCCAGATTTTAGGTGATATAACTCAATGAAAAAATAAAGAAACATTGATTCATATTAAATTTCCAGGTTAAATCAACGGTTTACAAGATTTACCTGTGGGATGTATCATTCATGTAGAATATTGGGGGACATGTATCCAAGCACACTGCATGGAACTGAGTACTGTCAGCACAGGTTAATTGGGAAAATGACTCAAAATTGCGATCTTTTATGGCTTCTTCCATTTGCTTAATCCTCTTGGGAACAATTTCCTATTAAGATCAACACAGTAAAAACAATTACCATGGCAGAAAATTCCACTTTAGAAATTCTGAATAATAAAAATATCATGAAATCCAATGGTTGCTATATTCCGTGAAAGAAGTAAGAATATAAAAGAAGAAAAGAGTAAAAAATCAAAAAGTCTGAGAATCAAACACACTTATCATTGAATAGACTGAATGGGCCTCTCATACTTTTAAGCCAAGCAACACAATTTGCTGAAAGAACATAAAGCAATTTAAGTTCTATTTAGTGGCATAAGAAGAGTTTCGTAAGTTTCTGAAACACCTTAGCTCTATGATGCAATAACAAACTAGTTTCAACACTTTCCCGCATTCCAGAGGTGCTGCTTGTTTCTTTCTGCCGTGAACTAACCTGTAAAGCAAACAAAGGGTTACAGAGAAATTACAAACTGCCCAGCAGTGACAAAAAACACATAATTCTGATCATTCAAGGAACAGATATGTTTTTAATGTATCACAACTGTAGAGCAATAAAAATGCAGAGCAGAATTTTCATTTTACTGCCACCACAAAAAAAGGTCCATCATTACAATGGCCCAGAACTGGACAGTACTGCTATCTGCCAAATTCAACTAACAGATCCCACGTCAGAAACTTTGGTACATCAGACTGAGATCAAGAAATTTTGAGGTAGGTAGAATATTTTCTGAACTGGAAGTAACTGTTCTACAGTATAAGTGCATTAGTCACTAAATTTCGTGAATTTTAAGAATTGAATCACCTCTAATTTCTACGTTTGAGGACTATTTGGTAATTTATACCGTTGATAATTGTTAATCATTCACAGCTATTAAGACTATTTGGTAATTGATACTGTTTATAACTGCTAATCATTCACAGCTATTAGGACTATTTGGTAATGGATACTGTTGATAATTGTTGATCGTTCACAGCTATTGAGCAAGTATTACAATTATCATCACTACATGCAAGTAGATATAAACAAGTGATTCTTCAAAGTTCCACAATGGATAACAGAATATAAAACATACCACGGCAATAATAATAACAAGATCATCCCAGTGCTTGTCATCTACAAGTTGAACGGCGAGGCTATCACTTCCATTCTCAGCCTTTAATGATTAAAAAACAACTTCTTAGTAAACATTAGCTTTCCAATTCAAAGGCTGAAAATGTGTACCAAAACTAAATCTTACTTCGCCCATGACCCACTTCACAAATCCACCAAATAAACTGCGACAAGCACTGCCAGAACCTTGCCTAAGAAGCAAAGGGGAAAAAGAATACTTAAATAAAATCTGCTTAAAAGAGTCAGTTTTATTCAACTCAAGTATAAATGCACATCACTCTATTATAAGCAATTCACATAAAGATGCTGCAATCAACATACTAGTATGTATTGTTTAGATCCTTCCAAAAATGACATTTTGTAAACAGATGACACTTAAGAATTTATTAACTAAAAGTCATTTCTTAGATAATTGAACATAAGCTGCATATAGCATTCCAAACCTCTATAACTAAATACCAAGATAGGATATTGAATACTCTAAAAGAAAAAGGGGAAGGTTGAAACCAAAAATCACTCAAGTAAATAACTAGCAACTATGCCCATATTTGCCGTCAATATCATATATTTCTAAGCGAGTTTGAAACACAATTTTCAATTAACCAAACAAACAACTTAAAATACCTGCTTAGAAAGCATAGTTTGGAAAGATATAGAACCCACAAATTAGCTTAACAAAGACATATTTACCACACAAAATTTTGTTTAGTGAAATAGGTGTGACATCCCATCATCTAAGATCTTTGTTCCGACAAACAACACAGAAAAAGATAAGAATATGTACATAAGACCTACCGTGCAATAGCTGAAAGCTCGCTATTACTTTCTTTCGCATTCATCAGCTTTGCAAGGGAAAAAACTGCATAAGATTTGACAGTTGGATGAACTCATGCTCAAGAGTTATTTAGTCCAATACAAGATTGCAGTTTGCAATTACTTTCTAACTTTAAGACTGCATGACAATAAACAGCAACATATGACTCAAGCAGGAAATGGATTTGGCAGATTGACCAAATTTATCGATAAAATAGTGTTGTTAAATTCAAAATGCAACTATGAAATTTTGAAAACCTTCTGCAATCATTCCTATTTTGAATTATGTGCCAAAAAGAAGCCATCAAACCAAGAAAATGGCCACAGATCATATTCCCTAACACAAAACTTTGACCGGCCATGCAAATTAGAAAGTGCACAGCTTCTCCAACCAAACAATTTATGCATTGGACATCGTACAGGAAATCATTTAGCTTTAGCATTAAAAAAAAACAGATAGGTAACTTAGTTCATTTAAAAATATTATAATATTGGAACTATCACACAGACTAAAAAGATTAACACCAGGCCACATGCGTAAGAAAATCAGTAACCGGTAAGAAGACACATGTGTAGAATGTTAAATTTCAAGGTTCGCTATTTAACATTTGAAAGAGATTTTAGAAAAAAATTGAGGTCATCCCTCTAAGGCATAGTCCTGAGATTTCCAAGATTACCTAAGTGAATACATTTTGTATGCTATAAATGAATGAACTGATACAATTAGAATGCATATTTCTAGCGAAAAGCTATTCATCAATTTAAGTACTAATCTTTACATTCAATAAACTTTGAGGTAAAGTTCAGGCACTTTTATTCATTGAGCCAGAACTACATTTATCATTTACCACCAAAACACAGAATTGCATTTACCACTATGAACAATACAATCTGCAGAAGTAAAATTCTCCAGAATCACGAGACAGCTCAATCTCAAGTAAAATAAGAAGATTTTTAATCTTGAAACAGTAGCCCAAAAGTCAAGGTTTAATAACAAAAAGAATAGAACCACAAAGAATCAATGATAAAATTTTTCCAAAAATTATCTCTACCAAGACAAGCAAAGCCAGCTGCTGAGGAAGCCAGTCCAGCTGCTGTAGGGAAGTTATTATATGAAGCAACATGTACATGTAATTTCTCCCAATCCTTCTTTGCTATCTTGATTCCCTTTTCCTTATCCTCAACCTCACAAGCCCTTGCACGGATTTCCCTCAAACAATTTTGATACCTGCCTCCAGAAAGTGAAATTTCCTACACTAACCAGCAAAGAAACCATACAATAGATCAACAAAAAGACAACGCTTCAATATAAATATAACAAGTCACTTTTCTGAATACACGAAGAATGAGAGACAGCATTTCAACTACCAGCATCAAATAAAGAAACTAATCTAACTAGGGTAAAGTTCACCGACATGCTATCCGAGATGACAAAAAAACATTGTTGTTTCTATAGAACAGAAACAATAACACCAATATGCTCACAATCCGGTCTTTCCTTGTTTCCCTAGGATGGCTAGAAAAAGATGACATGCTTTCAGTTTTTCTTCCATATGCGAACAAATTTTAACAACCCTTTCTTTTAAACTCGTCTATCCTCGATAGGGAATATTTGTTTTCAGGAAAGTGAAAACAATGCCTTCGGAGACTTTGTTATTAGCGTAGCTGACATCGAAAGTCCTTCAAGATACTTAGCAGTATCTTCTTAAAATAGTTCTCCAATTTACAGAAGTAGTTGACCAAAGTGGCAAATATTGTAAATCTCAATTATGTCACAGCGAAATAGTCAAAATTAATTTCAGAAGAACAAAAAGTCCTTGGGTAACCAGTCAAGTAAATATCCTTCCATCCAGCGATGTCACGGAAACGAAGAAAACGAACCCATAAAAGAACTTTCCCACATGACATTCAAATTCGAACTGACTCTCGGAAAAGAAAAGCATCAAATGCTTGAAATCCATACGATCCCATCCAGCATTTCTTTCAACCCATCCCTCAATAATTAAAACCCAACAACAAAAAGAAAATTTATCAGCTGAACACGAGAAAAAAAACACCTACTTTTCCATTAAGCCACATGCGATCCTGGTCAAAGGAAGGACTAACAGCAACAGTAGTGGTGGTACAGAGGTGAGAGGGATCAAGAGTAACACTGATGCTATCATTGACGGGTAAAATCAGGGTCTCATCCCTCTTGCCCCAGTACTTAATCACAGCAATGTTAGTGGGGGTCTGAGCAGTGACTATCCTCACCCATGAAGAGTCTGCTGCCATTGTGAGCCAATAAAACAACAGGTAGACAGATCGGAAAACAAAGGGAGCAACTACAGAGGATAAAAATAGGAGAAGAGAGAAAGACCGGGTATGAGCTACCAGTTAATGGTGGAACATGGGAGGCAAATCATAATGAATTAAATAAATCAAATACTGAATAAAATAAAGAGGTAAAAGTTGTTGGGTGATCTGGTGGTGGGATTTGCCGGTTAGTGTGTGTGTGTGCGCGCTTGCAAGATAATATAATATCGATGTGTCCAGACTGATGAATTGGGGAGAAGAAAGTGAGATGAGAGAGAGGCAAGCACTCCTCGAAGGAAGAACGGCTCGGCTAAAGATTAGCTGAGATGCAGACGTTGGTTTAAATCAAAGGAAAACGTCGACGTTTTATTTTGGCACAAAATAGGTCCAGGCTTAGCGGGACAGAGGATCTGATGCCGATTGGGATGGCCCATATTGACAAAAACTCTGATCGATTAGACGGGCTCGATTGGAAAGATGATCGTCAATTTGGAAGAAATTTTCAAATAATTCCTTGCTTCCTTTCCTTGTTTTTTTCTTTCTTCTGATGCCATCTGTTGATTTTTTAACAACCGGTGATAACAGGTGGTATTTTGACTCTGTCCTTGGAGCTTTTGTTAGCCTTTGACGGAGATAAAGGTTATGGGTGGGTTATTCACTTGACCCACCAAACAGATATTCAACTAAATCAATAACCCAAGAGAATGCAGAAGCCCAAGCTCACTCTACATGCTTCCAGACGATTCCAATCAAGATATCTAAAAATATCACTTAGCAGAATATCCAGTGCAATAATAACATGTCAGAATCAATTAGGATTTATAGCCATTGGATCATAACAACCTAAGATCAATGGTCATCAATTCTTTTGTATACTATGTGTGAACAAACACCAAATAACTAATGGATTGTTAATAAATTTAATCCTTTGGGATTGGGATGAATCATTTACTTGGTTTTAAATTGTATATATAATATACATAATATATGTTCCTATAAATATTGAATCAGAAATCTGATTATTAATCAAAACATTCCTTCTGCTACATCACAATTCAACTCTCACCCAAACCCAGATCATATATTCTACCAGCCTGCTTGTTTGTTCAAAAGTTCATGCCAGATGAAGTTCTTTTCAGTTAGATTACTTGTGTGGCTTCAACTTCCAGTGATTTTCTTTTTTCTTATCAACTTGAAATGGTTGAAAACTCATGCTGCAGAAAATGATACCGACAGGCTTGCTTTGATCAAGTTCAGAGAAGGAATAATTTCTGATCCTCGTGGAGTCTTCAACTCCTGGAACGAATCCCTCCCCTTCTGCTCCTGGTTTGGAGTCTCGTGCAGTCAGAAACAGCAGAGAGTCACATCGCTGATTCTGGAAGGGCAGAACCTGTTGGGTACTATATCACCATATATTGGAAACTTAAGTTTTCTCAGAAACCTGAGCCTGCAAAACAACAGCTTACGAGGTGATATTCCACAGGAACTTGGAAATGTTTTTGCTCTGCAGGAAATCAGGCTGA
>JAOTBA010000005.1:30160182-30171524 GCA_025629845.1 Erythroxylum squamatum
TTCACAGTGAAATTTCATTTAGGCCTAAATACCGGGAAATATCATGAATGCATGTACAGTTATTTTTCATGTGCAAAATTCAACTGTTCACAATTAAGAATATGCAAGAAAATATTCAATCAATCCTAATCACTTTCACCCATTTCCAAATTACTATTCTACCCTTCCCGTCGGGGGTGGGATGTTACATCGATCTCTCTCAACTGTAGCACTATCAAGTCTGCCTTCAATACCGCTCGATCGATCAGAATTGAATACCCCTTGCAGACTTCTCCTAAGGCAATAGTACTACCTAGAGGTGTACTCACCTCTAGTCCATACTGTAATATCTCCCTATCCCCATGCAATTTACATGCCAAATGCGGTGCGATAAAAGAGTGGGTGGATCCTGGATCTAGCAGTGCAAAGGCTTCAAAACCAGAGATAAGAAGCGCACCTGCTACTACCTCTGGAGAATCCTGGGCCTCCTTTCTGGTCATGGCATAGACCCTGGCCGGGGACTGGGGTCGACTGACCTGTCCTTCAGTCCTCACAAAAGAGCCCTCAGCTCTGTCTCTGCCTCTAGCTCGGCCCCTCTGTCCAGATCCACCCGCTCGGCTCTGCTGTACCGTAGTGTTACTCCCCGATCTCCCGCTAACAATCGACCGAGCTCCCAACGTAGCAGGGCAATCCTTGACCTGGTGATCCATCGAGCCGCACCTAAGGCAGGCTCCAGTCAACCGCCAACACTCGCCACTATGTCTCTTCTCGCAGTGTTCACAAACTGGGGGAATTTGCTCTGTACCTCTACTACTGCCCCCGTCAGTCTGTACAGCCCTCCCTCTTTGTCCAAATCCATACTGCCTGGGTCCTCCTGAAGACCTGAAGATTCTGCTCTGGCGCTTGTTGAAGCTCCTACCAGAGCGGCCTTGACTATCGCTTGGTCTTTTCCCTCTGGATCCTTGTCTAGACTCAGCCTGTTTCTGCCTCATCAGCTGCTCAACTCGCACTGCAGCAGCTCTTAACTCAATAAAGGTGCCCATATCCGATCGGGCTAACCTGGTACGGATCTCCAAATTGAGTTCATTTTCAAACCTCGGGCACATATCTGCTTCAATAGAAATCAAAGCAGTGGCATAACCCATGAGTTCGTTGAACCTCACCTCATACTCCGCCACAAACATTTTACCCTGCTTCAATTCCAAAAATTCTTGCATCTTCATCACAAGATAAACCTTGGGCATAAAATTGTTTTTAAATGCCCTCAGAAAATCCTCCCATCTCAGTAGACAAGGCCTGATGGTACTGCCCGGGATAGTCTTCCACCACTGATAAGCCGGGCCCTGTAGAAGGGACACCGTATAATCGAACCTCTCATCGGGTTCGCAGTCCATTTGGTCAAAGACTCTCTCAGTCCTTTCTAACCACCCCTCAGCCTCTGCAGGGTCCGTGCTGTCATAGAAATATACGGCCCCTTGTTTACGCAACCTATCATACCTCCTTTCCCGTCTCCCGGGAACTCTGGGAGGCAGCTCCTCTATACGAGGTTTCGAGGACTCCCTACTAGCTCCGACCGATTCTTGGTCAGCTGGTTGATCAACCTGATCACCTAAAACGGGCGACCTATACAAAACAATGATTCTGATCAATTCCTTCATTTGGCAAGTCAATTCAAGCCTAAACAGTCTACTCGTCCCAATAGATGCCAACCATGCTCTGATACCACCTAAATGTAGCGCCCCCTTACAGAGGAATACATACCGGGACGCCCGCAGGTCATTCCGGTATATATCCTACGATAAGAAAGTGCTACGACAACCACCAATATACTCCACATGGCATTATAACAGTAAAACATTAATATAAAATCGTATTTTTTATAACTAAGTCTTTTTCCGTCTTAATTTATCAAAATTCGTAATTTACACAACGATCGGTTTCATTGTTTGTACCATGCTCCAGTAGATCTAGTACAATATGATATTCACAAAGGAAATACACTTCAATCCGAACTAGGTCCCCTCCCCCCAAAAATCCCAGCCGATCAACCTGTGAGCCATAACCTCGATCGCCAAGATGACCTACACGGCTCGGAAAATCCCTCTGGAGCTAGGAGTCTACTCTCGGTCCTGAAAATATGTTACAATTTTGGGTGAGTTTGCGAACTCAGTGAGGAACCATCGTCGATGGTTCACCCAACCTTTACAGAACTCAAACAGATCACAATCAATTTGCAAAAGTACATTCAGAAATATCACATGTTCGCACTCAAGTAATTCGCAGTTATTTCACAATTGCACAGTTCACTACCACTTAACCATTTATGTTGCACATATGCAGTGTATGTAAAACTCATTGTTATTCCGTTGTGACCGAGCGCCTGAACTGTCCCATATAGGGCTCATTACGCATTAAACGCATTTCAGGGGTAGGAGAGCCCTCTGGGTATGCACTACTTCCCTTCGAATTCGAGGCTCTTTATCAGTCGTTGAGCTTTAAGCTCTGATCGGTCGGTGGCTACTCTGGTCACAACTCCCATTATATGTCATGTATTCACATATGAATGGTATACGTCTCAATTAAACAGTAAATGTATCACAGAATCAAGTAGTTCATGTATTACATCGATCGCAACCCATCATATCATCAACACTTCTATGTCATATCTCCCATTGCATCGGACCTTCTGTCCGATATCCATATTCATAAACAATCGCAAATCCCACCATTATTCACCACAGTAGACATATAGTAATTTAGAGAACCATCTAGGTTACTCACCTATAGCTTCCGAGCTAATGCCTGGAAGTCTCGGCAACGTCTGTGGATCGACGTTCCAATTGCGCCTCTATAACAATGCAAAGACACGTATATTATCCTTTGTCCAAATCAGAAATGTATAAAAGTGCACATGCAAGAAGTGAAATGTGTACAATGCATGTTCGTGACAATCCCGGTAGCATCCCCGAATTCTCGTTACAAATGTTTCCCTATGACTTAGAAATTCATGGACACCGAATTCACTCAGTTTGATTTAGAATTGAAGTTTTGGTTAAACCATTTTAGACCATCACCGAGCTGAGATTGAATACTACACCTAACTTCACTCCAGAAATCACATTATCGATCGGCTCTTTCAGATACCTTGTATATGTTCAGAAAGTATCCAACTCCTAACCTTTTTAATCGATCCCTCCCCCCTTATATCGATCGATCCTACTCGTTTAAGAATCAAAGAGAAAGATATCTTAGGGATCCAACGCTTCATAATTCAAAGTCAGATCGATCGTAGGTCAGACAAAAAAGGTTATGGCCAAAAGAATGGAGGGAGATTGGTCGACTAAAATGGCTTTTAGGGGTCAGTCGATTGAACAAAACTCAGAGTTCGATCGGTCAGAATATCAAGAATCAGTCGATCGACCAGAAATTTAAAGGTCGATCGGTCAGAGTATCAAAGATCAGTCGATCGACCAAAAATTCAAAGGTCGATCGGTCAGAATATCAAAGATCAATCGATCGACCAGAAATTCAAAAGTCGATCGGTCAGAGTATCAAAGATCAGTCGTAACTTAGGGAGAAATGGCTGAGTAGTGCGCGTACAAGCGCTCGGCCTTGGATTGGCCTTACTTCCTAATTCCCGACCCTCAATACCATTTTCGTGAAAATCATGAGAACCAATTCTAGCTCCATAAGGGTCAAAGTTCGTTTAAAGTTTCTGCCCTGGACGATTGGTCCTAAACAACATCAAGACTCCGATCGATTTACGTCAACAATCTCTTCACTTAATCATATCCCAAGTTATGATAAAAACATTGAAACATGCACAAAGGCAAATCCCCAGATCTTACACCTGAACGAACCTTCTTACTTCATTTACCTATCATACGTACTATCTTGTTTATCTTTACTCCGCCTATCCATATTCCCCAGACACCAGTTTATGCAATTAATGCACAAGTCCCTATAGTTAGTGCATCTAACTATCAACTTAAGAGCATAAAACACAATTCTTACCTATCAAGCTTTCAGCTCTTCCATTCTTTAACTAATACACCAATTCTCTACTTTTCAACCGCATACACAGCCATCACCATAGTAAAAGAGGTTTATGTGTTCCAAATACATAAAAAGATAGCACTTAGGTGAAGGGGAAAAGTGACAATTACGCTAGCGTGGTTTGAGAGAACCAGTGAAGAAGCAATGTGAAGGAGGTTTCAAAATGAGGAAAATAAAGGCAATCCTCACTCTTTTAACTAAAAAGAGTCGTGTATGATTAAAACATTAGATAGTATCATGACACATGTCATGACACTTATCACTTAATGAGAAAATATCAAAAATCAATCAATACCCTTTGATTACAGAATCCTTATTGGATATAGTTTTCTAGATTATCCAATTCCAATGACTCTATTTCAGTCCCAATTGATTTACCGGGCAATGTCATGAATGCATGTACAGTCATTTTCATGTGCAATTTCCACTATTCACAAGTCCGGGCATGCATGAATATTTCAAAGCAGTCCTAAACACTCTCAGCCCTTTTCAAATAAATTTTACCCTTCCTATCGGGGGTGGGATGTTACATATGTGGGTGAGAGATATGTCATAGGGTCAATCGTTAGCCCTCCACTATTATTTGTGATTTGTGATTGTGATGATTATGTGACATGTTATTGGTGAGAAATGCTTTCATGTTTACGAACAAAATCATTATGTTATGAAATTGCATTTATGGATGAGTGCATAACATAACCATAATATTAATTCACTCAACGAGGTCTGACTCTCCTCAACTATTTTCTAGGATCTTTTTTTTAGATCTCTTAACTGGGTACTTCGTCAATCTTCTTCCTCTCTGACGATTTGATGTATGGTTGTTAGAGACTTTGACTTTAAAGACGCATTAGTCTTGTATATGTCAAATTTTCCTTGTATTAACTATCTCATTGTTATAGCAAATTGAGTATTATATATCATTAGAATTGTTTGATTATTACAATTATGAGTTTGATCATTTTAAAACTTTATCTTTATTATAGATATAGGAATTTGATGGTATTTTAGGCTTGCTAAGGGTTCAATAAATCTTGAGTTTACTGCTCTTTTGGCACTGGTAACGGTTTAAGGTTAGGTTCGTGATAAAGTTGATATTAGAGCTCAGTTTTAAATTTGAGTTGCTAAGTTCATCAGAATTGAGTCAAGTTTCTCTTTGAACTGCTGTCGCATTAGGATCATGTCTGTTTAAAATTGTTGTCTTTATTCCATCATTTCGTAGTACCATTATGACTTTTATTATATCTAAAGATTTTCTTATTCTTTGATCATAAGGAGAAAAAAAAATTCAGCACGAACTTGTGAGATTGAAGGAGTAGTGAACAGAAAAATCAATTCTTAAAGAGGTTATGGCTCCATCGCCACCCAGGCAGGCAAGGCGCAGGAGTAGGCCAAGAGCCACTACGCGAAAACCAAATTTTCAAGCTCAGGGTAAGCTAATAATGTAGGATGTAGATGTTGCTACTCTAGTAATGAGTATTGCAGGGTTACAAAATATTGTAACTGCTCTGAATTAAAACATCCCTTTAATGCAGCAAATAGCTCAAAATAGAGGCTAGGGTATCACAGATGCAGAAGCTGTCTTGCATTATAACAGGATTGGTATGATTACTTTTAATGGTACAGGGGATGCCATGGAATTTCTCAATGGTATCGAGTCTTAGACTAGAATGGCCTGTACATATTCACAAAGGATTCACATTGTTAATTATCAGTTTCGACAGCTGCATTGGATTGGTTTATCCAAGTTATTCAGTCAATTATGAGTACCTTATCTTAGGAGGAGTATAAACAGAGATTCATGAGACAATTTTGTCCACCATCATATAGATATGCTTATAGGTGGCAATTGTTACACCTGAGGAGAGGTGATAGGTCGGTTAAGGAGTATATTACTAAGTTTTATCGACTAATGAGATACATAGAGGATATGACTGATCGGAGATGGATAGTGGGACTTTCCATTACTAGTTTAGGTCCTGCATATGTAAGACTTCATTTAGAAGGTCAGAATTTGGAGGGTGCTATTGATGAGGCTAGAGAGATGGAGAGGCGACACATCATACAAGGCACCATTCTTGATCCTCACTAGACTAGTGGTTTTGGGGCTGAAAGTTATAGTTCTCCATTGTCGATGCTACAAATAGGTGTAAGTGGAGAGCAACATGGACAGTCTCGACGAGTCATGATCTGTGTGAGCATAAGAATAATAGGCATGGTTGTAGAGATCCAACAAGATCAACTAGATTTGGACCTAGAGCGAGTAGCAGTAGAAGTTGTAGTGGGTAAAGCTTTGGATATAGTAGTTCTCACTCTGGAAGTATTGCTTGTCAGAATTATGGCAAAGTCTATCAAGGACCTTGTCATATTCCTCTGGGTGCTTGCTTTCGATGTGGTCAAATTGGGCATTTTGCTAGAGAGTGCCCTAATTCTGGATTTCAAAGATAGTTTTCTCAAGGTTCCCGTGTTAGCGTGGTATAACCAGTACATCAGGTTCAACCTCAACATTAGGCGCAATAACAAAGTGAATCTCAGATTGAGGGCCAACAAGGCCTTAGATTAGGAGGTAGGTTTGGACGTAGATTCCAGACTAAGGGTAGGTTTGATATTAGAAATTTTAGGTAGGCTTCGACCTCTCAGTAATCAAGAGGAGAATAGGCTCGAATGTTCAACCTCACCACACAAGATGCTTAAACCTCTAATGTAGTTTGTAGCAGGTACTGTATCAGTTTGTTATGCTAATGTTAGAGTTTTATTTTACCAAGGTGCTACCTATTTGTTTATATCCCCTATGTTTATGTCAAGGATTGGTTGTCAAGAAACCAGATTATTAAATCCTTATCAGTAGTCATCCCTTTGGGTGAATCCCTGAATACAGATATTATTTTCCCTTCTTGTTTGGTGTCGATTGAGGGTAAAGAATTAGTGGCTAATTTAGTATGATTGGATGGAATGAATTTTGATGTGATTTTGGGCATGGATTGGCTATCACAACACTTTGTTACATTGGATTGTCGAGAGAAGAAGGTGATTTTTAGGATTCCTGATGATGTTAAATTCTAGTTTAGAGGTAATAAAGGGGAAGTTCCTCAAAGCTTTATATCTGCCATTATGATATGTGTTTAATTGTTGATATTTTTAATCATTTACACTTAGTGATTATTGACATAAAAATGCTTAAGATACTTACTTTTAATTCATATTTGATTTTAGGTACAATTTGGAAGCAAAGAAATTAAAGTGAGTTGAAAGCACAACATTTGGATCATTTTCTGAAGATTTATTTTTGCTTGTTTTCATGGAACAAGAAGAAAAAAAAGAAAGAAAGACAAGAAAAATCAAATAGCAGAATTAAAATTGTTTTTTGTAAAATTAAAAAAGGAAATTAAGTTGGTGGCTGCGTGAAGGCAGCACGTAGAGAGCTTGCAAATTAAATTAGAAGGGGAGCTAAACGACAGCGCAACAGGACAAAGAAGATTAAATTGTTAAGTGGAGGCAGCAGGAAATAGAGAGAATGACGACGCACAATGCAAACACGCATAGGAGACACGCTACAGCCAAGAGAAATAAATCAGCAAGCAATTAAATTAGCAAGGGAGCCGACATCAAGAGAAAACAGAGTCGTAAGTGACGCTACAGCTGAGAGGGTTTTAAGTGGAGAAATTAATTGTCTAATGAGGGCACACGGAATACAAGCAATAAAATGAGAAACATAACTGACGTGACAAGGGATTAATGAGCTAGAAGCACACAAAGAGGGGATTAGCTACAAAAAAGAGGGTTTTGGTCGGTAACAACGTAACAGGCGCTGAACGCACAGGCACAAGGTGGAGTAGCGTGCGACACAAGCAGAAGTAGCGTGAAGCACGAACAGAGGAAGGGCTTTTAAATGGGTTGAAGTTTACTTGTCTTATCATTGAATAGTGCCAGCAGAAGAGAACAAGGAAGCAGAATGTTTTGGAGGTTTTAGTTGATGTGTGACCTTTAATGGTCACATCATCAACAGAAGCAAGAAATTAAATCAGTGGAGTGCTGCGTAGTAGCGAGAGGAGTGAGCAGCCGACCAAGCCACAGCGCACGAAGGGGTTTTTTTGGGTAGAGATTAAAATGAGGGTTGAAGCAATTTATCGGGAAAGACCCATGAATAGCTAGACGTCCCGACGCCGGTTCGGAGGTAAAATAGACGCTGACGACCTGGGTTAAGTATTTTTTATTATTTTGTTGTTTCTTTCTCTCATTAAAAATTGATTGTGTTATCCTATTTTAATTGATTTGGGTATTGTGTATGGATAATCAGATTTTTATTATTATTCGGTTATTTGTGTATGAACCCGTTGGGTATTATGAATTGATGATTTTAATGTGTTCATTAAGTCGTTAATTTCAAACCCATTGCTAGAATTTCAATATAATCCGTAATTGTTATGTTGAAATTCATGTGTAGCGACTAATGATTCGTAATCATTAGGGATAACATGACCTAGGTTAAATGACACATCATATGTGGTTGTTGCCTTGATTAATCGATTTTTCTAATTCGTTATGTTACTGCCTAGTTAAATCTAGAGATCGTATCCTAGGTTGTTCGGTCGTTAGGTTTAATTAACGATCGTATCTTGATTAAACAAAACCAAAGGGAAAACTCGGGTTAATTATTAACCAACGATTAATAATTTCTAGGAGAGGTTAAAGAACAATATATTAATAAGATATGCTTAGTCAGGGTGTAGGCCGAGATTGAACCAAAGAACCGAGTCCCTATCGAATTCCCCACATTTATCATTTTATTGCATGTTTTCTCTAATTTGTTTTTCTTAGTTAGTTTAATTTTATTTTCTTCTTTAAAAATCCAAAGCACCCTTTTTCCTAAACACCGGTTAATTTCATTTCATAAACTTTACACGCAATCTCTGTGGGATCGACCTAGACTTGCCACTCTACAGTAGTAGTCTAGTTATTTAATTTTTACTAACGTAACAACGCGTGGTCACTTTCATACACCTATACACTTGAATCCATCACATCTCATCTTTTATTTGACTTTGTGTGCTTGCAAGTAAATTTTGTTATATCTTATTTTCATTTGAACTGTTCCCGTGCATGCCCAGAAAACTAAACTTCTACCGTTCTACCTTGAAATTGAGAGACGTTTAAGAAAGATTAGAAAGGAGAGGAGAGAAAAAGTGCGAAGTTAGGTAGTTGTAGAGGAAGAGTCTAGTCAGCCAAGTAGTGAGAGCGATTCGATAGAAGGAGTGATCATGGTTGAGAACCCATCTTTTCTGTAAAACCCTAACCTTAATGCTAATCAGCCTAGAAATTGTGATAATGGAGGTAATGGGAAGAAGGAGCGAGTTGGTAGGAATAACGGAAATCAACGAAGAAGGACCATTAGGGAAGCAATTACCTCTGGTGTGAACTATGACCCATTTACTGCTGCTTGTCCTAATTTTGACGTGAATTTTGAAGTTAAACGATTGCTCATTAACTCTCTTCCTAAATTTCATGGCTTGACAGGAGAAGATCCTTACATCCTTTTGCAATCATTGTCAATGATTTGTCAGAGCATGAAACCTGTGGGAGCTTCACTTGATCAAGTATTATGGAAGGTTTTTCACCTATCTTTGGAGGGAAAAGCACGAGAGTGGTATATGAGCCTTCCTAGATATGTGGCAAATGCGTATCATAGTTGGGCAAATCTGTGGAAGGCATTCCTGGAGAAATATTTCCCAGCCTCTAGAACGTCGTTAATGAGGAAGGAGATCTACTCAGCATGATAAGATTACGAAGAGTCACTCTATGACTATTGGAACCGCTTCAAAGACTTGTTACCCAGATGCCCTCACCACCATATACCTGATGAATAGCTAGTGCAGTATTTCTATGATGGACTGAAAGGTCAAGATAAAGGTACGCTGGATGCGGCATCGGGAGGTTCGTTGTTTGATCTTACAGCTTCTGAGGCATGGGATTTGATCAAGAAGATGGCCTTGAATCATCAACAGTATAATGTTAGGGAAACCAGAGGATTACATGAGTTGGGAACTTCGACGACCCAATCTAGGAGAATGGAGAATTTGGAGTCTAAAGTAGGCTCTTTGGAGAGTAGACTGAATTCACAGTAGTCCTTCATCACTGCAGAACTGAAAAAATAAGTTTGTATCATCCAACATCTTCTATAGATCTTACTGCGCCCAATTGTGATATTTGTGGGTTAGTAATGTACATATATAGTGTTTACCCCGATCGGTATGAAGAGGTGTCTACAGTGTATTAGGGTCGGACTAGTCAGAAATGGGACCCCTAGTCGAACACCTATAGTGAGGGATGGAAAGAGAATCCCAGGCTTAGTTGGAGGAATGAGGAAGGAAGAGGATCGAATAGATTTTAACAAGATGGAGGAGCTGGTACGTCTACAAACTAGTTCCATAACCAACAACAAGCTCTGACTGTTCCACCAAAGGAGGACACCAACCAACTTTTGCACAATATGATGGCTATGATTAAGGAGGAAATGTTGGGACCCGATCTCGACGATCCGGATCCCAACCTGAAAACGGAAACAAACAGAATCGAAACTAACGTTTCGAAACGAACGGAAATAAATGCCGACATCCGAAAGCAAAGATTGATCGAGAACGAAACGAGACAGTGCGGAACGATGCGAATCGGAAAACAAACCGAAACGAATCGACAAAACGGATGTCCGACATCCGGAATCGCGTAACTTATAAAAATCTATCGAGTCGCGTTGGAAACCTTAGACTGATCCCAAACTGAAATCCGGTATAATTTTTTTTTTTCCATTCTTATTCTTTTCTTTTTCATCTTATTCATCTTAAATCCATTTTCAAACTAATCTGTTCTCATGCTCCTTATGAAATCTCATTCAAATTAAAGCAATTACTTTTCTCTCTTGGAAATTCAACCTTATACAATTCTCAACTACCTAGTCATATTCTTATACATTCATATAAAACCTCAAATTCATTTTTTTTTTTTAAACCCATTTTACCGAAATTTCGGCAGCATAACGGCTGTATTTTGACAGCCCAAAAAAATTTAAACACAAAGAAAACTCACTTCTAATATCATATCCCAATCACAAAGCAACATCGGACCTCCCGTCCGGAATCCAAAAACACCAGCAATAACGCAATCCTATCTCTAAACACTTCATAATCTCAATCCATTATGCATACTTCAATTCGGATACTATTTAATCATATTCATTCTCAATCCATAATTTACTTACAATATCCAAAGCCAAAATCATACATAATTTGCAAACTAATCCCATTGTCCATATC
>JAOTBA010000005.1:30187529-30203978 GCA_025629845.1 Erythroxylum squamatum
CCCTGATCCCTAGGTTGAACTAATCCCGTTAATTGAGAGTTGACCAATTGGCGGACAAAGGGATTGTTGTGGGGAGTTAAGGGAAAGGAGCGCTCCTTAATGAATGGCCTAGCGTCGATCTTTTCGGCTAGGTCAGCATAATCGGAGTCAGTGGGAGGATCAGAATGAGAGTAGGAATGGGATTGATGGGAGGAATCAGAAGTTCGAGGCATATTCCTGCAGAAAAACAACAAATGGATTAAATAAAATTCACTAAAAGATTAAACCTGCAAAGCTCGTCGCGACAAAATTGGTCTGTCACCGCGGCGAAGAAACCTTGTGAGGTAGATATGAGATAGCTATTAATATGAGGTAGATATTGGCTTGGAAGGTTCACTCTTGTGATTTCACTAGCATAACTGTATAAGTGATTCCTTCAGATTGGTATGTGCTTCATGTGGTTTGTGTGTGAAAGCTGAATGGGGTTGTGAAATATAAATGTTGTAATTTTCATAGCTGACAGTACCCAATTTTTGATCAGTGTTGCTTTGCTTCATTAGCTTGGATGACTTTCATGCTACTTAACCCAAATACATATCACCTTACCTTTGCCCATATTACAACCTTGAAAATTCATTTGATTCATGATTTTGCATGTGAACATTAGTGGTGGAGAAATGAAATGATATGCAAAATTATGGATTGTAATGATCATGAATGGTGTTGATCATTTTCCGAGTCTACCATTAGATTGCTTAGTTTTTGAAGATATCAAATGTTGATTGATCATAAGTAAAAGCTTGGAACTTTGACGTCTTGCTATGATTTTTGAAAGTCATTCATCTTCAGTTATGATTATATAGTCTTGGAAAAATATGGGAATTGAGTAAATGTTTCGGGTCCTTAAGCTTAATTTGGATGTTTTGCCTGAGGACGGACAAAAGCTAAGTGTGGGGGAAATTGATATGTGTTTAATTGTTGATATTTTTAATTATTTACACTTAGTGATTATTGACATGAAAGTTCTTAAGATACTCATTTTAATTCATATATGATTTTAGGTACAATTTGGGAGTAAAGAAATTTAAGTGAGTTAGAAGTATTATATTTGGGTCATTTTTCGAAGATTTATTTTTGTTTGTCTTCACAGAGGAAGAAGAAAAAAATTAAAAGACAAGCAAGAAAACACAAAAGATGACAACCAAGCTAAACAAAAGAAGGCAGACGCAAGGCAAAAAAATCACGCAAGAGGCGTGATCCTAAAGAAGCAACCAACGCAGCGTTTTTGGAGGGGGCGTGAATCAGGATGTTGTGCGTTTTATTAAAAACACACAGTAAAAGAAGCAGGGAAGAGAGCAAAATAAAATGAGCAGAGAGGATTTAAAGGTGAGATTTTTTAATTGTCGGAGAAATGCGACAATAACGGAATAGCACAGACGCTAGGGGAGCTTGGGCTTGTAGCTTGCTGCTGTGGCAGGCACAAGACTACTGTGGCTTGCTGGCTCAGGCATGGAGAGGGGCGCGGTGGAATTTAATTGAGTTGCATCTTAATTGTCCCATCAATTAGCTATAGAGGTGGAGGAATAAATCAAGGAATGCGGAGACACACGCAACAAAACGTAACAGAAAACAGCCAAGAGCCTAGGCGCAAGTGAGGAGGTCTGCGTTTAACGCAAAATCTTGTGCGTTAAACGCACAAGTAGGAGGCACATAAGAACAAGCAACAGTGGCGTAATGAGAGGGCTAAAAAGGGATATTTTGGCTAGGGATTGGAAGGGTGCTGAAGTAATTTTCCGGAAAATATCTATAAAGGGCTAAACGGTTTGATGCCAGTTCCGAGGTAATATCGACGCTGACAACCCGGGTTAAGTATTGTTTTAATTATTTTATTGTTTCTTTCTCTCATTAGAAATTGATTGTGTTATCCTATTTTAATTGATTTACGTATTGTATATAGATAATCGAATTTTCGTTATTATTCGGTTATTTATGTATGAACCCGTTAGGTATTATGAATTTATGATTTTAATGCGTTCATTGAATCATTAATTTCAAACCCATTGCTAGAATTTCAATATAATCCGTAATTGTTATGTTGAAATTCACGTGCAGCGACTAATGATTCGTAATCATTAGGGATAACATGACCTAGATTAAATGACGCATCGTATGTGGTTGTTGCCTTAATTAATCGATTTTCCTAATTTGTAATACTACTGCCTAATTAAATCTGGAGATCGTATCTTAGGTTGTTCGGTGGCTAGGTTTAATTAATGATCGTATCTTGATTAAACAAAACCTAAGGAAAAACTCAGGTTAATTTTTAACCCACAATTAATAGTTTCTAGGAGAGGTTAAAGAACAACAAATTAATAAAATATGCTTAGTCAGGGTCTAGGCTAAGATTGTACCAAAGAACCGGGTCCCTACCGAATTCCTCACATTTGTCATTGTTGCATGTTTTCTTTAATTTGTTTTTATTAGTTAGTTTTATTTTATTTTTCTTATTTTAAAAATCCAAAACCCCCTTTTTTCGTAAACACCGATTAATTTCATTTCATAGACTTTACACGCACTCTCTGTGGGATCGACCTAGACTTATCACTGCTATAGTAGTAGTCTAGTTATTTTATTTTGACTAGCGTAACGACGCGCGGTCACATTACTGCTAAAAAGACGCTTCGACGAGTTGTCAAGGGTATTTGACCTTAGTGAGGGATACTTTAATAGAGATAGGTTTAGTTGATGATATCCCAATTGTATGTGAATTTCTTAATGTGTTTCCTAAAGAGTTTTCAGGTTTGCCACCAAAAAGGGATATTAAATTTTATGTTGATGTAATGTCGGGTGTAACTCCTATCTTGATTCCACCTTATCGGATGGCTCCTGCAGAGTTAAAGGAGCTTAAGGAGTAATTATAATAATTGTTAGATAGCGGATTTATTAGACCTGTACTTCTCCATGGGGTGCATCAGTATTATTTGTAAAGAAGAAGGATGGTAGCTTCCGCCTCTGTATTGATTATAGGGAATTAAATAAAGTGATGATAAAAAAAAGTATTCATTTCCAAGAATAGATGATTTGTTTAACCAACTTCAAGGGGTCAGATGTTCTCTAAGATTCATTTGAGGTCTGGTTATCACCAATTGAGGATTAGAGGAGAAGATATTCCAAAAACTGCCTTTTGTTCTAAGTATGATCATTATGAATTTTTGGTGATGTCCATTGGGTTGACTAATGCTCCTATAGTCTTTATGGATTTGATGAATAGGATATTTATATCTTTTTTTGATATGATTGTCATTGTAATCATTGATGAAACTTTAGTATGTTCTAAGAGTGAAGAAGAATATGATACATCTAATAATGGTTTTGCAAATATTGAGGGAGCATTAGTTGTATGGTAAATTTTCTAAATGTAAATTTTGGTTAGATCATGTAGTCTTCTTGGGACACGTGGTATCTAAAGATGGCATCCAATTGGATCCTAAAAAGATTCAAGCTATCACAGAATGGCGAGGACCTACTACTATTACTGAGGTTCGGAGTTTCTTAAGCTTAGCGGGCTATTATTAGAGACTTGTCCAAGATTTCTCTTAAATAGCTATACCTTTGACTAATTTAACTTAAAAGAATGCTAAATTTGTTTGGCTAGAGGCACATGAGGATAATTTTTAGCAGCTTAAGTATAAGTTAACATCAACTCCAGTTTTGACCTTACCTTCAGGGTTGGATGTATTCACAGTGTATTGTGATGTTTCTAGGGTTCCAGTTTTGACCTTACCTTCAGGGTGGATGTATTCACAGTGTATTGTGATGTTTCTAGGGTTGGTTTGGGTTGTGTGCTTATGCAACACGGATGAGTAGTGGCTTATACCTCCTGAAAAATAAAGAAGCATGAATAGCACTATCCTACTCATGACTTGGAAGTGGAAGATGAGGTGTTTGCACTTAAGATTTGGATACATTATCTTTATGGTGCGACTTGTGAGATCTATATTGATCATAAAAGTTTGAAATACATTTTTTAGCAAAGGGATCTAAACCTGAGACAATGAAGATGGATGGAGCTTTTAAAAGATTATGATTTTTCTATTTTGTATCACCTAAGTAAAGCTAATGTAGTAGCTGACGTTCTAAGCAGAAAATCATCTGGTAGTCTTTCTCACATCAAATCTGTAAGGAGAACATTAATTAAAGAGTTACATGAGTTAGTTGACCAAGGATTGCAAAGGAAGATATCAATATTAGGATATTTGCTAGCATAATTTAAGTTTATATCAATTTTTTTGGAGAAAGTCAAGGTTGCGTAGTCCAAAGACCCTCAGTTATGTAAGATAGTTGAGCAGATTTAAAAGAATCAAACTAAGGATTTTAATTTGGACGAGGTATTTTGAGGATGGGTATTAGAGCATGTGTACCGAATGTTGATGACCTAAGAAAGGAAATTATGAAGGAGATACACTTTGTAGCTTATAGCGTTCATCCAGGCTCTACCAAGATGTATCATGATCTCAATGGCACGTATTAGTGGAGTGGAATGAAAAAGGATATTGCAAAATTTGTGTCTAGGTGCCTAACATGTCAGCAAGTAAAGCTTGAGCACCAAAGACCTTCTTGATTATTACATTAACTCCCTATTCCTTAATGGAAATGGGATATGATTACTATGGATTTTGTGACTGGATTGCCCAGACTAATACTGGATATAATGCTATATGGGTGATTGTAGGTAGACTAACAAAGTCTATACACTTCTTACTTATCAAAAAGACTTATTCTACTGATAAGTTGGCCAGGTTATATGTTAATAACATTATGTATTCGCATGGGGCACCACAATCTATAGTTTTTGATAGGGATTCCAACTTTACATCAGTTTTTTTAAGAGAGTTACAAAAAGCTTTAGGTATAAGATTGGACTTCAACACTTCTTTTCATCCTCAAATAGAAGGTTATTCTGAGAGAACTATTCAAACTTTAGAGAATATGCTTAGGATGTGTGTTATTGATTTTGGTGGTGACTGGGATTTGCATTTGTCATTGATTGAATTTGCTTATAACAATAGTTATCATGCCAATATTGAAATGGCTCCTTATGAAGCTTTATACGAAAGAAAATGTAGATCACCTCAATGTTGGGAAATCGGTGAACAAAAATTGACACGATCCAAAATTTTGTTAAATTACTTGTAATGGACTAATAATGATAAAAGCTTATAAAAAGTATAAGTTGAGCTTAAGAAAGCTCAAGTTCATTTCTCTCTTAAACCCTTTTCCTTATTAGTTACTATTCACTCTAAACTTCTAACACGCACACCTTCACCGTCCAATAACCATTTTCGGTGTGCTATTTTCATCGATCTAGGGCTCTATGGAAAGCTCTTAGGATGTTTTACGAAACCCCTAAACTTATTTCTTAAAAAATGACCTGAATTTGAAGAAATCATCACTGGAAGTTTTGGCTCATTTAGGTAAGTCATCGATCTCCTATTTTTAGTCATTTTTTTGGAAAAACTAAAACCACCCCAATTGGTCCATTTTACCGGTGAACACAAATAGGTCACTCATGAGCTTTAATCCTTCGATTCTTGCAAACTGGGAGGAGTTTCGATCTGGAGGTGAGCTCGTCTTTCCTAGGTGGGTGGTAAAAGTCACTGCCCCTCTAGCGTCGGCGCGTGTACCCTATGCTCTAATGATGGTGATGATTTTTTGACCAGCCTAGAAATAATCGAACATAAATTTAAAAATTCTCAAATATTATGTCGATAAGTTTTCATAAAAGCAAAATATTGAAAATCTTCATATTTTGTGAGATGAAAATTTGGAAACGGTCATGTTTTTATAAAAATGCATGAATTTGATTAAATTGAGTTGTTGTTGATTAGTATTGAGATTATCTGGATGTATTGAGTACAAATGAGGGTGTATGAGTAAGAAATTTGTATACTTGAATTATAATTGGATTTATTATAATTTTTTGCAATGTAAATATGGACTCAATTGGTCATGGACATATAGTTTGGAGGCCTAGTTTGATCTGTGGTTATTGATAGTTATAGACATGTCTTTTCATTGCAGGAATGACCCTTCTTTTGGAAGGAAGATGTTTATTTTATAGGGGAAACTTTGTCGAATTTTCAATAGGCTCCTCGTAAAATGTGGCATCATCGTTTTTCAATAGAAAATAGAACTCCTTAATATTGAGTCATGGTCCTATTCTTAAGGTGTCTAAATTTGGTCTAGGTTTTAAATCCTAATGGTCATTCGTACTTTTATTTCTATAGATTAATCAGGAGAAGAACCCTCCACTTTGAGACACTAGGTTCGGCTCGAAGGAGCGCATTCTATTTGTGAGTTAATATTCATGGTTATGAATATGCAATAGAATTTCATATTCATGATGGAAATTACCATCAATATCATATGCATGCATGACATTCATACATATGGATTGACACATGTATGCATATTTTTGTTGTGCAATGTTATGTTTGTCTTGATATGTGATAATGTGGAGGATTGTTGTGGCATGAGTTACCCAGTGGGTGTCAGTTGGCTGTGTGCACAATGATTCAATTAGTCAGGTATAGATTTGGGTTATTATTGAATCTATTGATTGAGATATGACGCGGTTGGGGCGGTTCAGTTGAGCTTGCTCTTGAACACAAACTGATATATGGTACATGAGAGCTAATGTGATTGTGGCGGTTCGGTCGAGCTTGCTCTCGGATGGCAATGATATCGCAAAGAGGTTGTGGCAGTTTAGTTGAGTGTGGCTCTTGGACGGTAGTCTACTATATTGAACCAAGTGACCCGTGTGGAACAAGAGAGCCACTATGGGTATGATATGTGGGTAAGAGATATATTATAGGGTCAGTCATTAGTCCTCCACTATTATTTGTGATTTGTGATTGTGATGATTATGTGGACATGATATTGGTATGGGAAATGCATTCATGTTTATGAAAAAAATCATTATGTTATGAAATTGCATTTATGGATGTAATACATTATAAATATATACATATATATGTATCATTTGAAATACTTAGGAGTGCATAACATAACTATAGTACTAATTCACTCAGTGAGGTTTAGCTCGCCTCAACTATGTTTGAGGATTTTCTTTTCAGATCTCTTTTAACGGGGTACTTCATCGATCTTCTTCCTCTCCGACGATTTGATGTATATTTGTTAGTGAGCTTTGAATCTAGAGTCGCAGTAGTCTTATATATGTCAGATTTTCCTTGTATTAACTACCTCAATATTGTAGCAAATTGAGGATTGTATATTGTTAGAACTATTTGATTATTACAATTATGAGTTTGATCTTTTTAAAATTTTATCTTTATTATAGATGTAGGGATTTGATGGTATTTTAGGCTTGCTAAGGGTTCAGTAAACCTCGAGTTCACTGCTCCTTAGGCACCGATCACGGTCTAAGGTTAGAGTCATGACAATTAGTGCCATTAGAAAATGGTTGCTTACAAATCTTTCGTCCCTTTTGACTAAAAGAAAATCCTATGTTTTCATAACTTTTTTCTTAATAATATAAGATATGTAATGAAACCTAGGTTTTAATACCATTTTTTAACCTTAAAGTACCTAAAAAGTGGTGTTAATTGGGTTATTTAATCTAAAAAACACAATAGAAATTTGTGAAACACCTTGTATGAAAATATAATAACACTTTTTAATAATAAAATAAGCACATATATTACTATAAAAAATCACTTGGGATTTGGTATCTTTCATTATCAAACTAAGGCGAATGATAAAGGTAACAAAGAAGTATTCTTAGTCTTTTCGAGTTTGATGCATTGTAGTCTTAGGTGTCGACTAATATATTAAAGCAACAATCATATAGAACAAGATATGTACAAAAAAAATATCAATTACGTGAGAGCAATATAAATAGTTAAAGAGATAAAAGGGATAAATTAACATCTATGCTTTATAATGGTTTGATCCTCCTTGGCCTACTTTTACTCCCTAATAATCTCAATAATTTCAAATCCATTATTACTCTTTTTATTGGGTGGAGAGTAAACTACTACAACTCATATTTTTAAAGCTTAAGACAAACCTTACATGTTTCTGTCTCATATAGTCATAAGCCTTGTAATCTCACAAGCTATTTCAAAAGTTACCCGACTCCGAATATATCAAAACTTTCTCTCAATATAATATAATAACTTAATTGCAACTTAAAACTTTTATCCTTGTTTAAAACCTTCTTACATGGTTTTTCGACATTCTAACTTTCGCGAATATTATTCTCTTCTTTATTAGGTAAAATATGAGTATATGGGAAAATTTTAGAAAGTCTCGGTTCTATCAACCTATCTAGTTTGATTGATACAACTATTGTTCGTATGTCCCTAATAAGAATGTGTCTTCTAGAATTTTTTATCCCTTTATCTTAGCTTTCTAACACTTTTTGAATTGCCACAATTTGACATATGTAGAGAAATTTATGATCAAAAGTCTATAGCAACATCACTTTCCAACATTACCTTCCTGATTTGTTTTAAAACCTTTGAGCAACAATTTAATCACTTCAAGTAACTTGAAACCAAAGCTTGAATCGCCTCTAGGACATCACTAAAGATGAACTTCCAACTTTTGAAATGTCTCTTTCAAGACTTTTTCATGTTGGGAAAATCGGGTAATTTTTTCCTTTATGGTAAGTAACTAGTAAAGTGAACGATTCAGTAATACCCAGGAAAGATCGCCAAACGTACTCCTAAGATAGTATTACCATTCCACGTAAAATCCCAGGAAAGGGCGGAGGGGTCACAAACGGTCCCACTTAAAACCCGACCTCCTAGACAGAAATTACGTGCACGATGTATTTATCACAACCTAACCCGTGTACACATACGAATAGTAAATACTCCCAAATAATTGAACACAACACTACAAATATACCATACAAATAATATTGAATACTATAAATGTGAAATAAATAAAAGAGATAAGGAAAGAACACACCCGAAAATTGATAACGAAGTTCAACCAATTGTGCCTAGTCTCCGAGCACCACTTAAGAAAGCCTGCTCTTATTAAGAAGAGAATACTAAATTTGATATGTGTACAAATTTGAAGTATAAATAACATTTTTGGGATGTATTTGATATGGGAGGGGGAGGAGTTATTTTATAACTTGAAAAACTCCTCCCATCCTCATCTCTTCCCAATATGGGATAGGAATTGTGCCATCAAAGTCAAAAAAATACCATGCCATCAAAGTCAAAAAAATACAACAAATGGACGCTTTGGTCATATAATCCACTTAGTGAAGCTTTAACCTCTTGTTAGTTGGGCTACAGTGTGTAAGCCCAAAAAGGCGGGAGGTTTGGGCATTAAGCGCATTAGGTTTTCCAATGATGCTCTGCTAACTAAGATGGGCTGAACTCTGGTTACTCAACCTACGTCTTTATGGGTCAAGATTTTAAGGACTAAATATCGCATAGACCAGTGCCACATCCCACCTACGCTCGTAAGGATGGGAGCTTCAAGCTTTTGACAGGGTCTATCGGCCACCTGGCGGTATGTCCAACAAGGTCTACAATGGACATTGAGAAATGGTCGTCACATCTGCTTCTGGCTGGATAATTGGGTGAAAGAATGGGGTCCTTTAATCTCGATAGCGACTTCTCCAATTCCAGATTGCGACATTTATGCTAAAGTAGCGGACTTGAAAAACGAGGATGGAACCTGGAAATGGGATTTGTTCCAACATTACCTTCCATCAACAGTTTGCCTGGCTATAGCAAAGATAACTCCAAATGCAGCTAATACCACGGAAGATACCATAAGATGGGGACCCATTGAACATGGGCGATTCACAGTGACATTTGCCTACGAATTAATTAAAGGACACACCCCGACAAATAAGGCTAGTCTCTGGGCTTTGATATGGAAATGGGTAGGGCCCCAGCAGATCAGAGCTTTCCTTTGGTTAATGACCAAAAAAAAGCTCCTGATGAACCAATAAAGAGTGGCTAGACATATTGCAACGGATAGCCGATGCCACATTTGCAGATAGGAAGAATTCACCTTACATGTCATCCGGGACTGTCTAAGAGTGCAAACTTTATAGAGCAAATTTCTCTCGGAGATAGCGGATACAGAATTTTTCCATCAAGACGAGGAGGTATGGGTGAAATCCAATCTCATGAAGCACTCGCAGGTGATGCAAGGGATATGGCCTATTACTTTTGGAGTTGCATGTTGGATGCTTTGGATATGGCGCAATAAAAGTCTCTTTGAAGAGGAGTTTGTTTGGCCAGAAAATGGACCGAAGGCAGTTTCGGAGTACGTAGAGTGGATTGTCAGGGCGAGGGAAATGGAAAACTGCATGCTCCCGAATTAGGGACTCTCGGTAGGCAGTCTCGTGGGATGGTCCAAATCGCTAGCGGAATGGGTTAAACTAAACACGGATGGAGCGGTTAAACAGGGGTCGTGCATCGCTACCGTTGGTGGTTTAATTCGAGGTTGGCAGGGTCAGTGGTGTGGAGGGTTTTTTTAAAATATTGGTAGCAGCTCTTCCTTAACGGCTGAACTTTGGGGAGTCCATTCGGGTCTCAACCTGGTTTGGTCCCTTGGGTATCGCCAAGTCATGTTAGAAGTGGACTCTTTGAAAGTCATAAACGTCCTTTCTTCTCCCCATACCAAGACTGATGTACCTAATATTTTGTTGATAGGTACCCATGGATTACTCCAATGAGATTGGGAGGTAAAAATCTAGCATATACATCGCGAAAGGAACTAGTGCGCAGATAACCTAGCTACCCTTGCAGTTTGGGCCAGCCTTGACATACATTTTCTCCAGGAGCCTCCACTGGCAGTCCAGGATATCATCCAAAGGGACAAGCAGGGAGCAGTGTACTGCAGAGCTCTGCGCTAGTTAGGTTTTGGGTTTGATTTTCCCCTGTAACAAAAAAAGGTTTCAGAAATCTTGTCACAAGCCAATTCTATGGAATAAGTGACGTATGTTAACCATTACACATTTTTTAGAAAGTGATTGACGGTAATTCTTCTAACACAGTTCGCCTACTCCATCCTATTAAAAGGAATCACAAAGTCATGACAATTTGAAATTGTTAATATCGTCGCATTTGCAATGCTTGTTTCAGATTCCACTTGACCACTGCCCGAGATTTAAACCGAATTGAAGTTGCCATTTATTTCTGTCATAACCAGCGGTGAATATCCGTTAGTTCAATTTCAAAAGCTTCTAAATTCTCCACAATTTCATGTGTCATTTCAAACTCTTTTTCAGATTTGACAATTTAATTAACTTTTGAAGGTGGAAGAGTGAATTAGAGAGGAAAATGTCACTTAAATTTTTTTAGCTCGCATAAAATGTACTACTTCAATGTCCAATAACTTTCTACTCTACTAACTTATTAAATTCTCGCTAGAAAAATCTAGTACTCTAGGCATTTTCTATTCACAAAACTATTATAGAAATAAATAATAGCCATACATTGTAAATCTAGAATAAAAATATATTTTTCAAAAGAACTCTAGAAATTCTAAGGAGCCGTTTGGTTCTACTTATGTTTTTCTGTTGTTATTTTTGGTTTCTGTTTCCTATTTTTTATTTCTATTTTTTTCTAAAAAATGAAAAACCTGTATGGTTGAGATTTATAATATAAAATCTGAAAACAAAAATCTATTTGGTTGATATTTATAATAAAAAACTGAAAACAAAAACATGTTTAGTTTTATTATCCTGTTTCTATTTTTTTGTAATTATACTCTTATGTGTAATAGTTATAATATAATATATTATATTTTTAAATTAATTAATTATAATTATAGCTATAATTAAATATATGCAAATCAAATATTATTAAAAAATTACACATTAATTGTATATAATAAAATTACATAAATTAAAAATTATATTAAGTCGTTCTAATCAATAAAATATGTCCATCATACTATAATTCTTGAAAACATAATAGTACTATCATTTACAAAAAGGAACATAAATCAATTAAAAATAATATAATCACTCCACATTTGTCTAACATTTCATCTCACTTACAAGACATACCTCGAAGTTGTGCTGGAGTGATATTATATTCCACTTGAGAACTGGCATCTTCATTTTCACTTTCTCTAATTTGTTCTTCATTTTTAGCACAACTTTCAAATAATTAATCACTTTGTCCACACATTCTAATATAGTTGTGTACAACACAACAAGCAATAATGATATATTTTTGTTTCTTCATATCATAACTCGGTATGTTTTTAAGTATAGGGAATCTTGCTTTTAGAATGCCAAAATATCTTTCAATAACATTTCTTAATGAAGAATGTCTGTAGTTAAACAATTCATGTGGACCTTGAGGTCTTCCTCTTCCTCTATAATCTCACAAATGATATCTTTCACCTCAATATGGTGAAAGAAATTCAGGCATATTAATGTAGCCCGAGTCAACCAAATAGTACTTACCTAACATAGAAAGAACATAATATTAAAAAAGATATTAAAAATGAATCATAATTACTATGTTTATTTAAAATAATATAATACCTTATGGAGACATAGGAAATTGATTCGCTAGATTTGTCACTGTTTCCAAAAGAACTCGAGAGTCAGTTGCAGTACCTTCCCATCCAGCTATTACATATATAAAACGCATGTCAAATGACAACAATACATAATAATTTGGGCTGGATTAATTCTTTTTCCCTTGTATGGTATTTGTTCATCAGTCGGAACATATGCATCAATATGTGTACCATCTATTGCTCCTATACAATCCTAAAAATTAAAAAATATATTAAAATAATTTTTAATCATGAGGACATAATTAAATAGTAATTAAATATATGAATGTACCTAAAAATATGGAAAGAATTTTTAATTATGTTGAATCTCAACAGGTGCATTAGCAAAGAATGGTAGAGTAATGACTCTTTTTGCAAAACGATTAACTGTATATAAGACTTTTCAAAAGTACTTCGAAATTTTCCAGGTCGAATGTTAAAAGCATTCTGCATTCACTCTAGTTGTCTAACTATGCCCTATAGTCATCAAGAAATGTTGGCCCCCGAAATTTTTCTCATTATTTTATTGAGTTAAGCATGATTTAAATTAATTGTGAGATTTTGATGGATTAAAATTTTTAGAGTTAATTATTATGTCAAAGTTAGTAGGATTTTATTACATGGGTTAATTGAATTAAGATAGTAAGATTGTATAAGGGCATTCTTGGTAGTTCACTTAAGGATAAAGACCATAAGGCATATAAGGAAGGGTAAATGGGCATTTTACAATCATTAAGGGTAAAAAGGGGAGAAGAATTGTTGTCTTGCATTTGAAGAAGAGAGAAAATGTGAGTGAGGGAAAGAAGGGAGAAAAATACGAAGAGAAGAAGAGAAGGAGAGAAAACAAGAGAAAACAAGCTAGGGTTCATCTTTTCTAAGCTTTTTAGAGAGATTTTTAGGTTGTTTAAGAAGAGAAATAGAAAGAGGAAGAGAAGAGCTTTCTTTAGAGCCAAGAAACTCATTATTTGGTGAAGATTCAAGGTAACCTCATTTATATCCTTTTGGAATTTTGGAAGGGCTTTAGTTCATGAAGCTTAGGAAATGCATAGGTTTAAGTATTCTAGGATCAATTTTAGTGAATGTGTTTTTCTTTGGTTTTTAATTTGAATTCCTATTAAATTAAATTTCGCTATTGTTAAAGGAAATCAAGAAGGGCAAGAGGAGCAAGAGGAGAGACATCCTTAAGCAAATTCTTAAGCAAGGAATTCAAGGTGAGTTACATGTTTATAATTGAGTAAATAAGCCATCAATGTTTCTTTCAAGTAATGGAAATAAATGATTTCAACTACTTTATAAATGTGCAATTATTGCTCTTTAAATGCTTTAAGAAAGTGTTACGTGTTTATGGTAGAATTTATGAGCCATGAACATTTTTCGAATCAAGAAAGTTAAATGTTTTCAATTGTGTTATAAATGTTGCATTTATTGCTTTTTGAATGAGTTGAGAAATCTCTATATGTTTGGTATATGAATTGTCTTGATAATTTATGGAAAGACTATGAAAATGATTTTTGAAAAGATATTATGTTTATGAAATCATGTTTCGGAAATGTGCCATTTTGGGCAACATATTTACAAGTTGTGAAAAGCATGATTATGTGGGTTTGTGGTGGTTCATTCTGCTATGTCAAGTGCACTTCGACTCCATTAAAGGCTTCTCCCACCTTCCCGCTAGTGGCTTGGAGCTCCTTCATGGACTCCCTCATGTTTACGACTACACAAAACTATTATGTGAGATTACGATAGTACGTTCTGTTTACAACTACATAGGACCATTATGTGAAAATGTATTAGTATGTTCTGTTTACGGACCTACCCAAACCATTCTAAATTGCTTATGTGTTTATGATTGGATGAAAATTTGATGCATATGTGACTTATGTGTTTATGATATGTGTTGACAAGTTGAGAATTTGGAAAATATGTGTGTTATGGATTCGATGCAAAATTTTTATGTCATTGAGCATTTTCAATGGTTTTGCTTGTTCTCCTTTATAAACTTGTTACCCACGAACTTTTAAGCTCATCCCCATTTCTTCCCATCTCCAGGTGATGAGCAAGAGATCGAGTGAAAGAGAATCAAAGTATTACTCTGATTATGCATATTTTTGTATTTTAAGCTAGATTTGGCAAACACAAGGCTTTAGTCGCATTTCAAGTATTATTTGTTCAAGTATCTTTTGTATTTTAGGATTTTGAGACATTGATGTATGATGGCTTAAAATGCCCATTAAAGCTTTGTAGAAATCCTATCTTTTGATGTTAATGAAATATATTTCGTTTTGCTCGTGACTTTCCAAGTTTGTACATTGCATTTTCAAGTTTTTCATAGGGGAAAAATGTGTAGTCTGACTTTAGGGGAAAAACCGTATTAATCTAGGCTAAATTAGACAAAGTTGTTTGCTTGCAAGTTGTAGCTTATCTTTCTAGCTTTCCAACGAGTTAATGTATGAAATTTTTAGATATCGGAGTTGAGAGATATGATTATTATAAGTTAGTGATGCTGAACACGATGTATAAAAGCCTCGGTTGCAATCGAGAGGAAGTAGGGTGCGATCTCTCACCCTGGGAGTAGTCTCGGGTGCACTCGCTATAAGGAAAGGTGCAACTGCACCCTGGGAGTAGCCTTAGGTGTGCTCGCGACAAGGAAAGGTGCGATTGCACCTCGTAACTTCACCAACATTTCGCCACCCGAAGGGTTCTGAACATGTTTGATTCTTTTAGCCATGACTTCGTCATCCAACCTCCAAATGAAGTGATTCTTGAACCAATAATACATTTTTCTATCTCTCCATAAAAATTGGTAGCCTTAGGCTTTGATTTGAAAAAGATTGATGGAAAGAAAGTGAGGAAATCGGTTAGAAGAGCATGAATTGGTTATTCACTAAACATACTTCAGTATGTTAATCATATCTTGATCTATAGAGCTCAGAATGAGATGGTTCTTATTTCAAAATAAACTAGAGACATAGAGCTACAATTGTTATGAAGAAGTCAATTTGTGATTTTGGTGACTAACTGGTGTGAGCACGCCACCCTTGTGGGATGCGTGTTTAGATGTCACTTAGGACGTCAGGCCTATGTCTTGCGAGGGCAGGGTGCCCAACAAGAAAATTGCTACTTGTTCCGCTAACTCTTCAACTCATCACGTAAGCTCAAGAAGATTATCTTTCTCATTCTTAAGTTTTCATAAATCCTTGTAGGATTCCCATTCAAAAGTTTTAATATCCAATCAGGACTTGGTATAGCAGAAGTTCTACATGGCTGCTTTTGTAAATGAAAATATTTGTTCTCTCCCCCAGCTACAAAAATAATGATTACCTTCTTCCGTTCATCATCAAAATCTGATTCGAAATATGATAAGAACATGTATCTACAATGTCAAAATTAAATAATTAATAAAATATTCAATCAAGTATATTTAATCAAATATAGAAAAAATATTCAACAAAATATAAACTTAAAATTAAGTCAAATATTCATACAAAGCACAAACTTAAAATGTTCAAAATATGGAATAGTGCTTAATATAAAAGTGCCATATCAATAAGAATTCGATATGCAATAACATGAAAATATAACTAAAGCGACATAATCCAATCCAACTTCCTTTTTTGTGTCATCTTTAAAAAAATATCCCTATAAAGTGGAGAATCATGTAAAACCTTCACAGTTTTTTCATATTTCACACCGTCAACACCTAGTTCATCTAAAGAATTCAGACTTTCCATCATTATGCTAGACTCTTGAGATCTATTCTCTGCAGTGGATGATGTTTCACTTAATTTTTTCTCAAGTAAATCATTCTTTCTTTTTTATTGTTCACTAAGTATAAGTAAGGCTTCTTCTACAATATTAGAATGTGTCTTCTTTGCCTTCTTGTTCTTAGGAGAC
>JAOTBA010000005.1:30245593-30282393 GCA_025629845.1 Erythroxylum squamatum
CCTAATGATTACGAATCATTAGTCGCTACACGTGAATTTCAACATAACAATTATGGATTATATTGAAATTCTAGCAAAGAGATTAAAATTAACGATTCAATGAACGCATTAAAATCATTAATTTAAAATACCCAAAGGGTCCATACATAACTAACCGAATAATTACGAAAATTCGATTATCCATACATAAAACCCAAATCAGCAGAAATCGGATAACACAATCAATTTCTAATGAGAGAAAGAAACAACAAAATAAATAAATAAATACTTAACCCGAGTCGTCAGCGTCGATTTTACCTCCGAACCGGTGTCGGGATATTCAGCTCATCATGGGTCTTTCCCGATAAATTGCTTCAGCCCCATTTTTAATCCCTAGCCAAAAAACCCTTGATTTCTTCTATCAATTTCGCTACTCTATTCAGCCCACTGACACACTATTCCTTGATTTACTTCAACCGTCTCTTTACCGTAGCCTAACTCCAAGTCTGTGTTTATTGCTCCCCACTACTTCTGTTGGCCACAGCCACGCCAGTGCCGACCCAAACCTTAAGCTCCAGCAGCCATGCCGTCACCTTCAGTCGGAAGCCACGCCAACGCTAGCCCAAGCCTCACCTGCTCTCCTACGCTCTGCCCTTAATTGATTTTATTTATTGTGCCGCCTGGAGCTCTTCTCGTTTCTCGTCAAATAATTTTCTTTATATTACGCCGACAACTATCCTCCCATTTGCGTCACATGAGCTGGGTCTGCCTTCCAGCATGCCACGTAGCTCTCCCTTGTTGCTGATTAATGGACCATTAAATGAGCTTAAATCCCTGTGCGTGCGTGATTAATTGTTGCCTCCAGCTGTGCTTCCTTTAATTTAATTTGCTTTCTCCAATTTTTCCAGTCCCGCCCTCGCTTGTGTCTCCCTTGATTTTCACGCCATCTGTCCTCTCTTTTGTTTCTCTATTGTGTGTCCTCTATGCATTGGCATGGATGGACCCTCCATTAATTTGCTTCTCTGTTGATTCCCCTTATGCAAGCGCCGCTGGCGTGGATCGTTGCCTTCAGCTGCGTCAATTACTTGTATCCTAATTTCCAATTAAAACCCAATTGATTTGCGTTACTGTCCGGTGCGTCTATTGCTTCTATTTTCTTTATTTCACGCCCCATCCGACACACTCCTCTACTTCGTGCTCTTGGCTTCCACGTCTTTTTGACACTTCCAACTCATTTCTTTGCGTTTAGAATTTTGTCTTTTTTGTCTCAAATATATACCAGCATATCTAACCTAATAGTAAACACATATTGAACATCAGTTAAGCATTTTATCTTAAAAGTAGGATTGCAATCACATAAAAATACATAAGAAAATATAAGATAATTCAATCCTATCATCAGGCCATGTAAATTAACACTAACTGTGTCTTCCAATAACGAAAAGGCAGCCAGACTAGAGAAAAAGACGATCTGCCCATATATTGCCACACAGCCCATGTATTGACACTCCAAATGGCAAAACCTCTCTTCAGAGTTTTCACAAAAGTTATAGATCTAGAAGTCCTCTTTGATACTGTCCTAATATGACATTAATCCAACATCTATAGAAAAAGTTATCCTTTTGTCCCAAGAGATGTTTGTTTATAAATGATTGACTTATCAATGTTTGTCCAATGAGATATTTAGGCTTGTAAGTGATATTAAATGAGCCTAATTGAAGTATGATTGAGCTATTAACGTAAGAAGAGTGTATTAGGTGTTAAGGAATGATTCAAATATCTTGATAATTGGTTATGAGACATGTATTAAGGATGTATACTTGGGAATGTCATTGAACATGCATTGTACATATTTCATATACATGTGTGCATTAATAGACAATTATACAGTTGTGCAAAATTGTGATATGTGTATGTTTTTCATGATATGGAGGAACATATAGAGCACCATCATTCAGACGTTGTCAGGACTTCGAGCTAATAGCTTCTGGAGCAAACTGTAAGTAACCTAGATGGTCTCACTCAATTAATTAATTTATTCATTTTATGTTTGACTTATTGAATGAATGTGATTTGATTGTGTTGATTTTGGACAATGAAGGTTCAATGATTATGATATACGAATGATATATTGAAGTACTACTTGAATGTGAATGCAACGAACTAATGTTTCATGACATGATTGATTATGAGAGATGCATTCCATACATGAATGCATGATCAGATAATGAGAGTTGTGACTTAAGCAGCCTCCAAAAACGAGTTTAAAGCTCCAAATGTGATTAAGAGCAAAAGGCTCACTATGTGAAATGGGCCCTGTATCTCCAACAGATAAGGGACAGTATAAATGAGCCCAGTATCCACAATAGATACGGGACAGTTTAGGCACTCGGTGACAACAACGTAATAATTGGCAAAGAGTCACATGAGCATTTCATATGCATGTTATTAAGTATGTTTAATTGATTGAAATTCAAATTTGTCTACTCTTGAGTGAGAATGTGATATGTGATCAATTATGCAAAGTTATGAAATATATGTTATATGTAATGATGTGATGCATGAATTGAGTGTGAACCATCGATGATGGTTACCTCATTAAATTTGCAAAACTCAACAAAATTGCAACGTTGACTTTTCAGGACCGAGGGATGACTTTACTTACTGAGGGACACTTTTACTTTTGGGAACAAGAAGAGATGGCTCAAAGGTCAGTCATCTGGATATGGAAAGATTAGATAGATTTTGTGTAATTTTCCTCTTTCATCTCGCACATTTTTTTATTAGGCTATGATGTTGTATCAGTATGGATGTTGAAAGATACATTGTAGATATTCAATTTTTATGAAATGAAATGAGGAAAATTTGGTTTTAAAAATATTATGACTTTCTTAATGATGTTTCATAAGAGAATAAACATAGATGATGCCAAGTTAAGCAAATGTTGTGATTGAGCGTAGCACGCCATTATCATAGGTTATGTACCCTAGGATAAGGGGGCGCTACACAATAAATCGGGATAGAATGTTTGGGATTGCATATATTTTTAATTTTGTTCAAGGTTAATTTGAGTGGACCAATTTCTCCTCCCTAGGAGATGACCCTAGGTAATCAACTGCAACTACCCTGTATACTTACGAGTAGAATAGCCAAGGTATTTTTAGAGCTTATTTTGGGCATAATAACTTTTTGGCGTCGTTTTCGAGGAAGGTGTTTAGTGTTTAGACTTAAATTAATTTTGGTTATTTTTTTGTTAATGCATACATGTTTTATTGTATTGTTTCATTGATTTGTTTGTTAAATTTTTGTTATTAATTTAGTGCTGCCTTTAGTTTGTCCTTGCTAAGAAGAAGGTCTCTAGAAGTGAACTCATTTAGTTTATGCTAGGAGGATGATCTCTAGATAGTGAACCCATCCCTTTTATTGATAGCATACATCGAATACGAAGATTTCAAGAGGACTTTGAAGACGATTACGAGGAACCCAAACATGAAGTTCAAGTTAATAACCAAAAGATGGGTGGAAGGTAGTTACTAATGAAGGAGTATGCTAGACTGGTGATTGATACTGCCACTTCATGCATACATTTGGGAGAGGCAGCTAGGAACCATGAATTGAAAAGTATCTATTACAACATGTTGCCATCTTTCTATGGGGTTCCCAATGAAAATCCTTTGAACTTCATTCGAAAATTCTGTACTACTTTCCAAACCTTCTCTTTGGATGGCTTAGACAAAGATTAACTCAGAATGAGATGCTTCCCATACACATTGAAGGATCAAGCTAAGACGTGGCTGATGACCCTTCCACCCAGTTCATTGACTAAATAGGAGGAGGTGTACAACAAATTTATAGAAAATTTTTACTCCCATCAAAAGACTTCTGAATTGAGGACAAAGATAGCAACCTTCACTCAGATGGGGGGAGCCATTCCATGAGGCATGAGAACATTTCAAATTACTGCTTATATGGTGTCCACACCATCATTTTTCACTTCATATACAAAACCAATTCTTCTATGACGGATTAACACAATGGTATCAGTGCACAGTGGATAATGCAGCAGGAATTATGGGAGAAAAGACGGCTAAAGAAACGTATGAAATCTTCAAAATGTTGGGGGCAATTCTCAACAAAAGAGCATGAGAGGGAGAAGAGTTGGAGTTCATAAAGTGAGCTCGAATCAAGAACTAGCTATGCAGTTAGTTGAGTTAATAAGTAATGCGAAGATGCTAACTACAAGACTACCCCTAAAATGTTCCAAATTAAGAGGTATGTGGTATATGTGGAACTCGTGGTCATGGAGCTAAAGTTTGTTCGTATTCTTATAACCCTTTGATAGATAGGGAAGAACAAGTGAAGTCACTTAACAGTTTTCAACCAATGGAGTGAAATGGTCCGTTTTTAAACACTTACAACCCTGATTAGAGAAACCACCCCAATTTTTCGTAAAAGACAATAATCCACCAATGCAACCCCAACCAAAATACCAAAAATTTCATAGGTCAAATTATTTCCAAGGGCAATCTTTAATTCAAAACCCACCAAGTAATCCTTCTTTGGAGGAAAGCTTGAATGTGTTTATTCAGGTAACTACTTAAAATCAAGAAATGAACAATAAAAGATTTGATTCTTTGGAGGCGTTTGTGAAGAGGATTGAGATCCAAGTAGTGCAATTCGTTGCTCAAATGCACAATAATCGAAAGGGAAAATTTCCTAGTCAACCTGAGCAAGCCTAAGCAGTTACTGTTCTAAGAAGTGGAAAGGTGACTAATAATCACATTGAGATTCTTCCAAATCTATCTGATGTTGCTAATCAAGAGGAGGAGAGCCTCATAAGAGAAAAAGATGAGCAGAAGGAGGTAAGCAATGTGCATGACTCTTCTAGTCACATTCAAAAAGGTGAAAAACTTAAGCATGACATTAAGGACAATGAAGGACAAAAATTGCATAAAGCGATGGATCCTTATAGACCACCAATTCCGTATCCAAGTCGTCTTAAGGAATCGAAAGAAGATGAGTATTTTTCATACTTACATAAAATGTTTTCTAGGGTTAACATTAATCTAACCATATTATATGTGATTAGGAACATTCCAAATTATGTGAAGTTCTTCAAGGAACTAAACACCAAGAAACGAAAGTTTGAGTCCAACGAGAAGTTGATAGTTTGGAAGTAGCAAGTGCAGTTCTTCAGCATCAATTACCCCCAAAACTAAAAGATCTAGGGAGTTTTATTGTGAAAGTATCAATGGGTAATGGGGATGAGTTAAGGGTATGCTTGACCTTGGAGCGAGTATAAACCTTATGTCTCACTCTATTTATGAGAAACTGGATCTAGGATAGTTAAGACCTACCAATATGTGCTTACAAATAGTTGATAGGCCAATTTGTTATTCGAAAGGAATAATGTAAGATGTATTAGTAAAAGTTAGAGGATTGATTGTCCCTATAGACTTTGTGGTTTTAGACATGGGGGAGGTTAAACAACAAGGGACGGAGCACACAATACTCCTAGTGAGGTCTTCTATGGCCACTACTCATGCCTTGATTGATGTGAAGAACGGGAAACTAAGCATGACTATTTTAGGAGAAACAGTAAAATTTTCAATTTTTAATGTTAAACATATTCCTAATACTACTATTTATGAAGAATGCTCTCTTGTTGATCAATTTAATTATGTAGACCTTGATTTTGCATTGCAGGAAGAAGAAGAAAAGAAGTTGGGCTTGGCGAAAGAAATTGATAACTGTTGTCGATTGCTAGATGATGCAACTGCGTGAGAGGTTGGCAAATTCTTGGAGAAAAACTCAATGAAGAGAAGAAAACAATGGAATTAATTACTTAGAGCGATCCACCTTGAGTGTGATGGTTGAGGTGTCCACCTAAAAGACATTAAAGAAGCCCTATATGGGAGGCAACCGATATAATTTATGTTTGTTTTTTAATTAGTTGTTTATTATTCCTTTTAGTGAAACTAGAATTAATCTATTTGTTTTGTGTGCACAGACTTACTTTTCAATCTTTTCTATTTGTCTTCCTCGCAGCTATTCTCCACTCTTTGATGGAGGATGTCATGCTCCACACTGCATCAACGTAACCACCACCTACACTTTCGTTTCCCATTTTTATCCTTGTTCTTTTATTATTTTTATTACTCGACAGTTTAATGTCTTTTTGTTTTAATGCTTGTCCTTATTCGTATTATTTTTTTTCTTAGATCCCTCTTTTAATTTTTTGTAACATATGTGATATTTAAGTATGGGGGGAAGTATTAGTTAAAAAAATATTATTTTTTGTGATTATGTGTTTGTTTTTTCCCATTTAATAGCTAGAGATGCATGGTCATTAAATGAAATCGATCTGGATCAGAAATGCATAATATGAGTGAATAAGTATACTTGCATTCTTAGGCTGATTGACTTGGATTTCGATTAAAAGGACAATAGCTTTTTGTTATAGATGAATGACAATTTTCATTTGGTAAGAATTTAAGTCCTTTCAAAATATTTAACACCAAATTCAAGTATTTTTTGCTGAGAGTGTTCTTTCATGATTAAGGAACTCTAGAACTTGCTTGCAAATACTAGCCAAGATACAGTCTTACGCAAACATTGAAATGGTGAAGGCAATTAGGATATACCCTTTTTGCTTAAAAAGCCATCGTAATTTTACCCTTAATGAGCCCCCTTTGAGCTTAACATGAACCATTTCTTCTTTAAACCCAAAATGTGAGTCTCAATCTTGATTATTTAACATTTTCATCATACTTACCATAAGGACAAATTGAGCATTTGAATGTGTATGATTGGGTTTAGGGAATAATTGTTTGATTACGTGTGGAGGAATCATAGGATATAGTTGGTTTATGAGTTAGGAATGAGTATGGTTGTAATAATTTGTATCTCTCCTCTACATTTCACCTCTTCTAAACTTGATCTTGTTCTCAATAAAATAATAATAAAAAAGAAAAGAACAAAGAGAGAAAAGAAAAAAAAAGAAATAGAAAAGGAAAAGAAAGGAAGAGAAGATAACCAAAAAATGAAAAGAAAAAGGAGAGATATAAAAAAGGGAGCGCTGATCTTGTTAACTTAAAAGGAAAGAATTGAGTATTTTATGCTTTATTGTTTTTATTACTTTAAATGCTCAATTTGTTCAGTGGTTTTAAACTATGATTTTCCTTTTTCGTACCCTTAATTGGCCCCATTATAACCAAAATAAAGACCTTCGGATTGATGTTTGTGTTTCATATGAGTGGTGGAGATTAGATTAGTAAGTAAGCCTATGGTAGATGCCTTACATGAAATGAATTATGAGTGAATATATCCTACCTTTGAATGCTTGAGAGCATGGAGAGTGGAGTGAGTGTCTATCACACTTGTTGATGGTTCTTTGAATTGAAGAACTTTTTGATTTTGGCTAAGCATACGAAGAATAGTCTGGTCATGGAATATTATGAGTTTCAAGTTCTCAAATTGTGTTTATTGAAATGATTGTTGATATCTTTGACTATTATTTGCGAAAAATTTTTTATTGTTTGCTCTTTTATAGTCTAGTGTTCTTTATTTTTCTTAAAGACAAGCATAGTTTAAGTGTGGGGGAATTGTTATGTCTAATTTCTATTGATTTTGCTTGCATTCATATCTTGATTTTGGATACAAATTATTACACTTTTAATCCAAATGTGAATGAATTGAGTGAAAATGGTCTTGAATGTTGTATGAAGGTTGAAGGGAATGTTTTGTGAATTTTGCATGAAAAATGAAAGGTAATGTAAATTTTTCATTAAAAAGTGGTGACAAAAGTGTCACCATCGTGACAAGCTTAGTCATGGTGGTGACCAGCCCTTATGGGGGTGATAAAAATAGTCACCCCCCGTGACTACTCCTTTGCACTCCCTTTGAGTCTGACACGTGCAGGTTTTGACGACGCAATAACCCTACAACCCTAAACCTAGACTCATGCTATAAACAGAAAAGAATGAGGCAAAAAAAGGGGGGGTTGAAACTGAGAGGTTAGTGGCACATCCTGAACTCATTCAAGACATGGCACCGCGTCGTAATGCTAGCTAAAATAAAATCTAGACTACTACTATAAAAGTGGTGAGTCTAAGTTGATTCTACAAAGAGTGTGTAAAGTTACTGAAATGAAATTAATCTGAGTTTAGGTTAAGGAGGTTTTGGATTTTTTCAAACTAGAAAATAAAATGAAACTAGACTAATAAAAACAAATTAAAGAAAACATACAAGAAATAATAAAAATGGGGAATTCAGCAGGGACCCGATTCTTTGGTTCAAACTCAACCTACACCCTAATTAAACATATTTCATTGATTTGTTGTTCTCAAACCTCTCCTGGTAATTATTAATCATGGGTTAATAATTAACCCGAGTTTTCCCTTAGATAGTGTTTAATCAAGATATGATCGTTAATTAAACCTAACTATTAAATAACCTAGGATATGATCTCTAGATTCAATTAGGCAATAGCATTATGAATTAGGAAAACTGATTAATCAAGGCAACAACCACATATGATGCATCATTTAACCTAGGTCATGTTACCCCTAATAATTACGAATCATTAGTTGCTACACATGAATTTCAACACAGCAATTACGGATTATATCGAAATTCTGGCAATTAGTTTGCAAATAAACAATTCAATGAACACATTAAAATCATCTTTTTACAATACCCAATAGGTTCATACATAAATAACCAAATAATAACGAGAATACGATTATCTATACACAAAACCCAAAACAATTAACATAGGATAACACAATCAATTTCTAATGAGAGAAAGAAACAACAAAATGATGAAATACACTAAAGTCGGGTTGTCGGCATCGATTTCACCTCAGTACAAACATTGGGACATCTAGCCCTTTATGGGTCTCTACCAAAAAAGTGCCTTAGCCCTTACATTGAATAACCTAACTGAAACCCTCCTGTAGCGCCTCCACCTTTCTCTGTCTCAAGCAACTGCTATTGTTCTAATTTTATGAATTAATTTTTGCTCAACTGGTACTGTTCACTCATTTAAAACCCGCCTGTCTTTGCGTTGTTGTTTTCTATTTAAAAGGCTCCCTATATCTACTTTGAACACAGATGTTCCAGTCTATTGTTGTGTCGTTTCAACCTTCTTCTAGTAGCCTCTTGCACGTCATTTTTAGGTCTCCTTATTACTGGCATTCTTTTCCTTTTGTTATCATTTTGCTCAAAGTCTGCTGCATTTTCATCACATTGCATAGGCTGTCTCATAAAATTCCCATACACAACTTTTGTGCTTCTTTGCTGTAAGTAACTTTAATTCATTTTTTTGTGTTTTCATTTCTTGTCTTCCTCTTGTCTTTATTTGCTTTAATCTTCTTCTTGCTCCAAGAAAACAAGTAAATGTAAATCTTCAAAAAATAACCCAAATATCGTGCTTTTAGCTCACTTTAACTTCTTTGCTTCTGAATTGTGCCTAAAATCACATATGAGTCAAAGTGAATATCTTGAGCAATTTCATTTCATTAATCGATAAGTGTTATGGAATAATTTAATAATAAATTAATCACTTATTAGGACATTCTAGGATACAAAACATATAGAGAAAAAGAAGGCAGGGAAGAGAGGAGAGAACAAAGAGTAGTCGGGTGAGCAAAAGAAGCAAAATAACAGAGAGGTGAAAGTAGTGTGAGCCTTCAATCATCTGGGTGAGAACCAAGCAGAAGCAGAAGCAGAAGGCAAGAGCTAATGCAGAGAGCTTGGGAGTGGCAGAAGATCACTCTAACTCCCTCATCCGAACACTTGTTTGCTCATTCTATTACATCTGTTACATTATTTCTCTGTTTTTTTACTGAACTTACTCCTTTATTAGTTCATAGACTCATACTCTATTAGCTACTGATAGTTCATTTCGGTTATTTACTTGGTTTATTGCTTTAATACTTGTCATATACTGATAAAGATAAGATTGAAGTATATGAAGATGATGAATCTTATTATTTCCAGAATTGACTTATCACTTTTTCTTGAGGATTAATGTAGCTATTTTAGCCAAATATGCATGACTAAGGGACTATGTTATTGTCTTATGTTTGCTATAGTTTCTGAACTGAATGAATGTCAAAGCATGAGCAAACTTTGCATCATTTTGGCATTAAATAAAGGATTAAGAGAAGAAGGTTAATATGGAATGAGGAACTATAGATGCTTAGGTCAAGAATTAGAAATATATTAACTTAAATGGGTAATTATTAGTTAGGTTTAATTATTAATTCGGATGATAACTTGTCAAATTCAAAAGTTAGATTTAGTTCTGGTTCTGCCAGATTTTGCTGGGGCTGAATGTTACTATTCGGATCCATCCCAACTGGTTTTGCCAGATTTTGCTGGGGCTGAATGTTACTATTCGGATCTATGACCTCGTGAAATTTTGGCTGCCGAATACATGCAAAACAAAGAAGGCACGCCAGGGGTTGTTTCTCGGGAGGCCCCTCCGACGCTCAAGTTAGTCTTTTAGAGGAGGTATTCGTCACTGAGAAAGGAGAAACTAGGGTTGTATCGTCGTACCTGTATCATGGAGAAATAGTACCTTATATATGAGATACATGCTAGGTTTAGGTCTCTACGTAGATCTTTACGTTTGCATGGGAGACTAACACCTGTAAATGGGCTGCGGATGAATGGACCCGGACCTGGGCCTGGGCCTGGCACAGCCGACCCAACCATAAGCCACCCTACTCCTCGAGTCTGATCCAAGAGAAGGGTCGAAGGAGTATATAGGGATCGTATAGCCTTGTCTTTATGACAGTTCATGTTAGGCCCGACTGACGCAGTGGATTAGCGCGTCTGACTCCAGATCAAAAGGTTGTGACAGGGCCGATTGTTCGGCTATGGTAATACAGCAGGTCGGTTGGAGACCAATGTTCTATGCGCAATAGCTCCTGCTATGGCAGGTGACCGATCGGGCATCCACGCCTAGTGCGCGATAGCTCGGGCTAGAACAAGTCAATCAGTTGACTCGTGTTGGGACAAGGCGATCGATCGGCTGGCGTTGTGGCAAGGCGATCGATCGATCAATCGGGCGTCAATGTGTTGTCTCAGTATTGGGTCTAATCATTATTTGTCGATACGTATCCTTTGGGCGCTGTTCAAAATTTGAAATGATGCGTCCTGTTAACTGCCGCGCAGCTGTCATGCGCTGTCATACGCTGTCATGTGTGTCCTTTCGACTGTCACGCCACTTCAGGTCTTTAACAGACCTGATTTACCATGGCTTAGATTTTGCCACCTGTTCAAAGTCGGCTCGGATTTCACCAAGAGTCTATCGTCGATTGGTACTTTCGTTTAGTTGGTGCTATAAATCTTTGAACCGGCAGCCTTATTTCGCTCTGCGTGTTTGCTTTCCGACTCCCATTCTCTACATTTTCATCTCTTCTACTTTCTGCAGTTACTGGAGCATACTTTTCACCACCGTCTTCCAAATTCCAAACCTCGACCACTAACTAGGTACGTCTTTTTTCCTCCCTTCAGCCCATAAATTTCCTTTTTGTAATCATGTCGTCAACTCGCCCTAAAGGGGAAGTTAGTGCTAGGGAAGAAACCGCCGAGAGGGCCTTGCAGATTGTTGGGCCGCTGGGGATAGCGGCGGAAATGGTGAAGGTACCAGAGGCTGGTGGGAATGAGGCGCCTGAGGCAGAGGGAATTGAGGAAGTTGGGGCGACTGCCCGAAAGGATGGGCAGATCGTCGAAAAACCGCCGAGTGACCCATCGACGATGACTGCGAGGGAGTTGGATCGCTTGATCATCAGGAATAACATCCCCACGGCGTGGGGACCCAGACTGACCGCCAAGAATGAAAGAATTCATAGTAGTCCAGGAGGGTATTTTGCTGTTTCAGACAACTTTTTCTCGGTCGGCGGTATAAAGCTCCCGTACGCCCCGATCATCGACGAGGTGTGTTACACTTATCAACTGAGGCCGAGCCAGATTCCTCCAAACGGCTGGAGGTTTATTAATGGCCTGGCCTTGTTGTGCCATCAGTTCAGATGTCTGCCTTCGATCGGCATCATGCGTCATTTCTTGCGGATGAACCAAAGCTCGAGCGCTGGGGCCGGGTTCCCTCACCTCCAGTATAGAGATGCCCGTTATCGTCCTGCTGGTACCGCTTCTAAAGTCCAATCTTGGCGGATGAAGTATTTCTTTGTGAGGCCCCCGGGATCTTCTAGTGAATCCAAGCCGTGGAGATATCCTCTGGCCGAGCGGTGGAACGATCTTTCGAATGTGCTCCTTAGTAGGGAGGAAAAGGAGGCGGTCGATCGAATAAAGGCGCTAAGTCGATATGACTTCGATCGGCTTATAATGGGGTATCACGGAGGGGCCTCAGCTGATTCATTCTTGCTCGACTCTCCGCCCCGAATTAGCGGGCTAGGAGAAGAAATTGCCCCTTTTGGTTGACCCCTCGTAGTTTAATTATTTTTCATGTTTGTAAGCGCTGGTTTCATTCTCTAACCTGTTTCCATGTCCGTGCAGCCATGGTGAGAATTAGTGACTTTATCAGGTCCTCCAGCGCTTCCAAAGGTCAGCGCAGGGCTACTAGGCCGTCTAGAAAGACAAAAGAGCAAAGCAAAGAGGGGGAGACCAACTTGGAGGTCGCTAAATCGACCGTTCCCGAGCCACCAACGGCGCTCGCTTTGGCGACAGTCCCCGAGCAACCAACGGTGACGACCCGATCGGCGAGCGTAGAGGAGGAGGCTGAGGAGGTGGAACCTCCTCTTAAAAGGAAGAAAACTGCTCAGGTTCTCGACCTACCGCCCTGCTCGTCAGATACAAACGGGGAGAAAGGAAAAGAGGAGAAAGGGGAAGAATGTGTTGCCCGGTCGGATAAGGGCAAGAGGAAAGAGCGAGCGGCGAGCGCCAATAAGTGGGAGCCAGCGATCAGTCTGGATAAGACTACGTCACTTGGGAACCTCGATGTGGCGCTCCATATTGCTGAGAATATCATTCCTACTACGGATGAGGAGCTTATAGACTCGTTGAATAACCAGCAACTGTTGGCTCGTCTCGTCCGTAATTTTTTACGGGATCTGGCGTTCGCCTTTGCGATGCACCACTGTGTCAAGCATCTGGAGTCAACTGCCCTAAAGCTAGATCAAGATGCTGACGATCTTGTCGAGGAGCACAACACTTTGAAAGCTGAGCTTCAAAAGCTTTCAGGGGTGAAGGAAGAGCTTTCGGAGGTGAAGGAGGAGAGAGACGTCGCGCGGGCTCAACTTTCTTCTTTGGAGGAGGCGAAGAAGCTCTGGGAGGAAGAGAGAGACTTTTTGAAGGCTCAGCTCGCTTCGGGGGGGAGGAGAAGAGCCGGGTGATCGCGGCGAGGGATGAGTTGGAGGAAAAGTATCACGCGCTGCAGCTTGACAACGTGGGCCTGAGGGATGAGGTGCGCGCCGCCAATTCTAGGGTAATGATGGAACGAGAGCTCCAATCCAAGTTCCTTCAGGATTGCCACGAGGCGGTGCAGGCCAAGGCAAGGGCTGAGAATAGGATGAAGGAATTGCAAAGCTCTATAAAGGAGGAAAGAATCGCTGCGATCAAGCGATGGAGAGAGCGACATTTACAGGGGGAGTGCCATGAGTACGCTTGCGACTTGGCTCTTTCCATCCTGAAGAACTGTCACAGCGTTTGCGTTCCTGACGGGTCGGATCGTCCTTCCTTCGAGGATTACGCCGAACCGATGATTCCCCCCGGTCTCGGCCTTTCTTTGGAGGGAATGAGGCAGATGGTTGAGGGAGAACGAGAGATGGTTCCAGATGAAGAGCTAGACCTTAGCTCGGATGAAGAGGAAGAGCAATCTCACGGGGGTGTCTCTCCGCTTGCTTCTCCTCACCCTGATCCTGTTTCGACGACCTCCTCTCCCTCCAATCCAGTTGCTATCACTTCTCCTCCCCCCAATCCTTCCTCAGCTGTCATGCCGACCTTTGAAGCTGCGTTGCCGACCTCCAAAGCTACCTCTTCCGAGCCGGCTGTTGGCTCTTCCCCTCCCGCCAAGGGATGATTTTTGTTTTTCCTCCTTTGAAGCCCATCTGGTCGGGCTTGTGACCAGAAAAATATAAAGAAAATAAAAGATCTTGTTTTTATCCTTCGCTGCCTTATTATTTCTGTGAATGACGCTTTAAACTATTACTAGCTTCGTATGGAAGGCTTTCTCGGATTGCATGTGGCGAATTAGCACGTTCAGTATAAATCGATGGGTCGTTAGGTTTAAAGATATTCGAGCGATCCGAGATTCTGTTCTCGGCATCGTCTAGTTCCAAGATCTCGTTCGGGACCCTGGCCGAGCGATGTTGGGGCCAAGTCATCCGAGATTCTTTCTTAGCGTCGTGTGGCTCCAACTTCTCATGTTGGCAATCTTGTCGAACGGTGTCGATGTCGAGCGATCCAAGATCCTGTCTTGGCATCGCGTGGTTCCAACATCTCGTGTTGGCAACTTTGTCGATCGGTGTCGATGTCGAGCAATCCAAGATCCTGTCTTGGCATCGCATGGTTCCAACATCTTGTGTTGGCAACCTTGTCGATCGGTGTCGATGTTGAGCGATCCAAGATCCTGTCTTGGCATCGCGTGGTTCCAACATCTAGTGTTGGCAACCTTGTCGATCGGTGTCTACGTAGCTCAATGGTAAGATGCGTGGATCGCAATCCACCAAATCCTTGATGTCACGGGTTCAAGGCACGCAGATCGCCGCCCAGCACCAAAGAGGACAATACCTTCAGGGTGGATCGTAATCCAAACCAACTGTCATCCTATTTAACCAAATTAGAATGTCCTGGATCTGACATGTTTCTTGATAAGAGTATCATAAAACTCAAAATTATGGGTGTATTCAACACTTCCCAATAAAAGTGGAATTGATCTATAGTCGAGTCATTAACAAATAAATAGGAATTTCTACATATACTTCGTGAAAACAATCTTCTTTTATGGAAGAAATTATTTCTCTTCTTTTAATTTTTTAAAAAATTACCAAATAAGCAAAAATGTCATAGTTACGGGGAGTTTGTGTAGTGTAGTCTTTAAATTTTTTAAAAATATCATTTTTAATAAAATATATTTTAAAATTACAGTATCATCATTTTATGATTAAAATGTGGTTGATTGGGCCATTTGGGTAAAGCTAACTAGCCTTTTAAATAATATTTAACCTAAAATTTGAACTTGATCTATTAACTTTCGTGTCAAACTTCAAGCTTCTACTAGATAGGGGCAGAAAGTGGCTATTCTTGTTTTTGTGTCTCGGGCACAGGGTAGCACACGAAAATAAAAAGAGTAGAATTGATCCCACTAGATAGGTGTTTGAAGATATAGAAGGGGACATGTCGTTTAGTAGATTGGAAATTTATAGGGTAAAGCCCACTCACCGGTAAGAATAAGTATTATATTTGTAACAAAAATTTTAATTTGACTTATAATTGTGAAATCTTTTAAAATAAATAGAAAACTTATTTAAAATTAGGAAAATCACGCATTATTCTTTTTTAATGAATTAAATATAATAACAATTCACTAGTTTAAAAAATATTTTATAATTTAAAATTATTTCAATTCAATTATCTTATTTTAATTAAAAACTCTGAAAAAACCTTTTTATATTAAACTTTTAATAAAAATTGGCCAACTAAACAATGTGAAAAAGTTTATAATATTATTCTAACTTTATTTTAATTATAATATCTCTTAAAATAGTTTAATAAAAACTTAATAATATATATATTCACTAGAGATAATAATAAATTGAGTCAGATCTGGGCAGATTCGTGCCAAAGCTCGAGCTTAAGTCACCTGGCTAATTATTTTTAATTAAGTTACAAAATGATGTAGTTTTTTCTAGCATGAGTAGCCTGAGTCTGAAACCGAGCCCTACGAGAGACCTATTTAGGGCCTAAAAACAAACTTAAGGCCTAATCAATCTGACCCTGGCTCATTGACTTTAGGTCAGGTTAGGTCGGGTTCAGTTGTTACTTCTGATATTCACAAAATATTTTTAAGTAATTTAAAATATTAAAAAACCATTAAATTTTCAATACTTTAACATTTTAATGAAAAAATTACTAAAAAAGTAAAACTATATCGGAATTAACATTCCATATTACAGATAATTAACAAGGTTAATTAATTACTAATAACCATAATTTAACACTAATTTATGATTTATAGCTAACGTTAATCAACCAAATAAAAAGAGAACAACGCCATACACTTTGTGTCTTCTTCTTCCTTCCTCGCAAAAAAATGGATTCTTTCGCTCTCATCTGTACTGGAGCTCTGTTGGCCGGCGGTCTCTATTGGTTCGTCTATATTCTGGGTCCCGCCGAGCAAAAGGGCAAACGCGCCGTCGACCTCTCCGGCGGCGCAATCTCCTCCGATAAAGTCCGTGACAAGTACAAGCAGTACTGGTCCTTCTTCCGCCGCCCAAAGGAGATTGAAACCACCGAGAAAGTTCCAGACTTCGTCGACACGTTCTACAACTTGGTCACCGATATCTACGAGTGGGGTTGGGGACAGTCCTTCCACTTCTCGCCCTCCGTCCCTGGAAAGTCACACCGGGACGCCACGCGCCTCCACGAGGAGATGGCCGTGGATCTCATCAACGCCAAGCCTGGAGATCGAATCCTGGACGTCGGATGTGGGGTTGGTGGGCCGATGCGCGCCATTGCCAAACACTCACGCGCCAATGTTGTTGGAATCACGATTAACGAGTACCAGGTGAACCGCGCGCGGTTACACAACAAAAAGGCAGGTTTGGACACGCTGTGCGAGGTTGTCTGTGGGAACTTCCTGGAGATGCCGTTTTTTGACAACAGCTTCGACGGCGCGTACTCAATCGAGGCCACATGCCACGCGCCGAAGCTCGAACAAGTATACGCAGAGATCTTTCGCGTCTTGAAGCCTGGAGCTATGTACGTATCCTACGAATGGGTAACAACTGACAAGTACAAACCTAACGACCCGCAACACTTGGACATCATTCAAGGCATCGAGAGAGGTGATGCTCTTCCAGGTCTGAGAAGCTACGCCGACATTGAGACGACGGCGAGGAAAGTCGGGTTCAAGGTGGTTCAAGAGAAGGACTTAGCAAAGCCGCCGGCGCAACCGTGGTGGACCCGGCTCAAAATGGGTCGGGTCGCATATTGGAGGAATCACATACTGGTGACTGTATTGGCCTTCTTGAGGATTGCTCCAAAAGGGACAGTAGATGTTCATGAGATGCTCTTCGAAACCGCTGATCAGCTGACGAGAGGTGGTGAGACTGGGATTTTCACCCCTATGCATATGATTCTCTGCAAAAAGCCTGAGAACCCTTCTTCAAATTCTTAGCTCATTGTACTTGTTCCTGAGTTAACACCCTACTTCCATTGTTCTCTGATCCAAATCTTATGTTCTTAGATTTAGGTTGGTCTCTTTTTGTACTTTTTTAAATTTGGGGTTTAATTAAATTTCGTGGCTAGATCTTGTTTCAACTCGGCGATGTTACTCTTTAAGAATCAACAGAGCAAGAAGATGGTTGTCTTGTCTGGATTCTCTTATATTATATTTCCAACTTTGTCTTCTTCTGATGAACTTATGGGACTGTAAGAACCGACTATAAGGTTTCTCAGAGCTTGAGATTTCCAGAAATGGCAGCTAATACTATAAAGTGAAGTGGGCAAGTAATGGATTTTGACTTTAACTGTGTTGGCATGTGCATGGTGGGTTGGATTGGTTCAGCTTCTTGTCGTCTTTTAACACTGTTGAGAAGAGATTGGTTTGGTTCTTCTTCTCAGCTTACATAATCAAACTTGTGCAATCGTCGAGTCTGCCTGTCCACAAAATATACTTTGAATGGTCAGCTCTAAATATCTGATGTTTATGGTCAATAAGCCCCTCTAAAACCCTTCTAATCCTTTTAGGTCTTTTAGGGTTTGGAGACTAAAACGTGTTGATCCAAACAACTCACATGAAACGTATAAGCTCAAACTCCTTTCAATAAGCTCTTTAATGCCCTTTTAAGCTCGCGCCACTTAATTTGTCTCTTGATTTTTAGTTTTGGAGCATGATTTGCTTATTGGAAAAAAAAATGTATAATGTCCTAAAAGACATGTAGGTTCAATTTAGATATTTAATTCGAATTAAATTAAATTAATAATTATTATAATTATTAATTTAAATATTATTTTAGTTCAAATATAAGAATTAAATTGAATAATCGATTTTAGATTAGTTTATATATAACATTCAATGATTAAAAAACTTAACTGATTTGACGATTCAACTGTGAAAATCTTGAACTGTCCAACTTTACGGTTTGATTTTCAATCTTTCAATTCGATTTAGTTTAATAACTATTGTTCTTAAAAACTTATCAATTCATTTTCGGTCAATTTTTGTAAATTAATAAGTTTATGTAAATCAAAATAAATCAATTTATTTTATTTAATAATTTATTTTTATTAAATTTTAAATTATTTAATTTTATTTAATCTTTATCCAATTTTATAAAGTTCTAATATCGGTTGAATTTTTTAAACCTTAAATCTCTTGTTTTGTCGGTTTAATATTATGTATATTCATATTGGCCTAAAATTTCTTAAACTATTTAAAAAAACTCTATATCTTTTATTCTAATTTTTTCATATCACGTGATTGCATATTAGGATTTTGAAATTAGGAACTTTAGCTTAAAAAAATATAGATTGGTTACTAATACCAAAAATGGTGAAGGGGGTCTATACTTTTATTTCCAAATTAGATAATGTTTGGTAACAGAAGAGGATGGACATTAATTAGTCACATTGAGTAACTGGATTTAAATAATTGCAGAGTGGTTGGTGAACCGGCGCATCTCAAGGGTCCGATGTTTTTGGGTCGACCCACGACATTCCGTATTTATTACCCCCTGAACCAATAATGCTGTCTTGGATATACGTGCATATTTAATATTTATTATTTAATTAAATTTTAATTAAAATAAATTTAATCGATTAAATTTAAATCTAATTTAATAAAAATTAATTAATGACAAGTGTTATTATAAACTAACTAAATAATTTTTTATACTAGAAAAATAAAAAAATTTTGTTAAGTATCAATAAAATCATTTTAATAAAAATTATAATATGATTGACTTTTATTTATAAAATAGAAGAAGATCTTTCAGATAGTTCAAATGGTTAAGAGGACTGGTCGGAGTTGTTAGAATATTCGCCAGATATACGAGTAATAGGTATTTTAGCAAGAGTTGCTATTAACTCTGTTTCAGGAGTATAAGGCTTTTGAGAATTCAAGAGAAGATCACGGCTACAACAGCTGGTTATCATTACAATAGGTACCAAGTAGAAGTGTCGTGGTGCATGCATTTTAACATATCGGTAGATTTAAATCTTGTTCTTACATGACCCGATCAATTCGATCAAGTATCCCCCTTAATCGATATAGGTGGAGGTGTTTATGGTAGGGTAATCTGACCCGCTCATAAATAACTTGAACTTGAACCTGAACCTGAATGTTAGGTTCAGCAATTTCACGAACCTGAACCTAAAGAACTTATACGATCGGTTAACCTATTTTCAGGTTCGGTTCTCAGGATAACCATAACCTATTCATATCAATATATATGACAAAAAATTATAAAAATAATTGGTAAAAATAAATATAAATTATTAATAAAAGTATGCATATAAAGTCCATCAAAGATTAATCCAATATATTAAACCCAAGCAAAGTAAAAAATAAGTCAAACAATGTCTTATAAACGATCCATACTAGAAAAAAAAAGAGATAAATTATTAAACAATTATTTTTCGAATAGGACGGTAAAATGATTTACTGTTATACATGAAGTCACATCTGTAGAAAATAAAAAATAAAAAGAGTTAGACTCGTTATTTCTTTTTTAATTAAATTTTTTTATTTGTATATTAAAACAAGGTAAAATAAATTAAATTACCTGATTCAATTTGCTCAAGTTCTTCAAGTCTCTCTTCTACGTAAAGAGGAGCTTGTGATTTTCTCAACCAATCTTGTCCACAAACAAAAGCCTCCACCATCTTTGGAGTAAGAAAGCTACGAAATGAATCAAGCACTCGACCTCCTGTACTAAAAGCCGACTCAGATGCAACAGTAGATACAGGTATAGCTAAAACATCTCGAGCCATTGAAGCAAGCACTGGATACTTAGCAGAATTTATTTTCCACCAACTCAAGATATTGAAAGTCTTATCTTTGGGTTCACAATCTTCAGCTAAATATTTATCTAGCTCACTTTTGGTTTCCCCACTTGCTTGACTAGCCTCCTGCTCTTCAAAAATATTATCCAAAAATGCTGCAACATCCTTGACGTTATCAACTTCCATATCACTTGAAACTTGAGATTGGACGCTTGATTGTGCAACAGGAAAAGGCATAGAAGATCGGTAGAAATCAAACATCAAATCTAAAGTAAATAAAACTATGTTTGTATTTGTACAAGACAGTATTATTATAATAAATAAAACTATGTTTGTATTTGTACAAGACAGTATTATTATATGCTTATTATTTATTAGCAACTATATTAAATATTTTTAAGAATCAGTATTACTTGCTTATTTAATATTTATAATATCTCATAAATATCTAAGCTAATATATGTGCCTTAAAAAACTAAAATTGTTGGATTTCTTAATAAATGTATTTTACACTTATTAATTTCTTTAATTAATCTCTAAATGATTCTATTATTTTAGTCAACGAATTTTTCTATTAATAGTTTAATACTTCGATTAATAGCTTTGACACATATTAATTACTATTTGAAGTAGAAGTATTGACTCATAAGCAATACAAAAATATTTTTATTTATTTTATGTATGTACATAATAGATTTAAAGACACAACTCAATTTATTTATTCTTTAAAATAAATTATCAATTAAAATGTTAATAATGAAATATTTCTGTAAAATATATCTAAATTATATATAAATATATGATAGGTTTTTTTGGGTGTTTCAGGTTTAGGTTTAAACCTAAACCTATAAATCAGGTTCGGTTCGGTTCGGTTAACCTGCTATAGGTTCGGTTTAGGTTCGGTTAACCTAGAACCGCAAGTTAGAAACCTGAACCATGAACTTGATTTTTTAGGTTCGGTTCGAACTAAACCTGAACTCAGGTTCAGGTAACCTTATTTATAGGTTAGGTTCATGCGGTTTAGGTCCGGTTTACAGGTTCGCGGGTTTTTTGAACACCCCTACTGCACATATGCCTAGAATAGCTTTTTATTAGTCTGTATGGAGCTGTGTAATTGACTAAATAAAATTATCCGACCAACTCTTCGTCTTTTTCTCATGGTATCAGGGCACCGTTATTGGCGGCTTGACAAACTGTTGCCCAAAAATCACATGAACATAAAAAAATTATGACTCAGACCCCCTTGCTTTCGATCACTGAGGATGGTCCAGGGATTGCTCTGGTCGAAGGATGGATATAATTATGGGACACGGAGGAGTGGTGCCATGCGCGAAGAACAAAATTGAATATGTAAATGGATCCATTAAAGCATCGTCCCCAACGGATATGAACTTTCATGTACGTACAAGAAATGAACGATGCAATGACATGGTCTTGTCATGGATAGTAATCTAGCAGATAAATAAAAAAAATAGCAGGTAATATGGTACGTCGCTATGATTGAATCGTGCCAACCTCCAACGATATTTAACACATAAAAGATGTTTTAAAAAATGAAAAGATCATGTATGTGTGGGCATAATTTGTATGTTTTTCCCGGTCATCTAGGGCATAATTTGTCCCGGTCATCTAACTCAGTTTAAAGGAAGATTCAGAATTTTGATCCCGACGCGATGAATAATAACTAAGAGCAAAATGCATGAGAATATATCTTGGTTCCTTGTCAAAAACTTTTAAGGAATCAGTTATGGGAACCAACCACAATTTGCTTAACGACGTTCCAAACCTAAATGACCATTGCAAATGAAACACTTGCCACGACAGTGAGTTTAATATACATGTGTTCATCTGACATTGATGTGGGCAAATTGTGTCACTCAGGAGACAAGATTAAGCTAGAACTCCTTTGACAAGCTGCTAACAGACTGAGAGAAATTGAATCCTACAAAAGATATTCTCAAATCAACGTTCTTAATGCCTGCGATATGATTCCTAATTCAGGGAACATAAAATTTCCTGTATTAAAATTTTCCAATTTGCCAAGAGTTTAAAGAATCCACATTCCTGGAGAAGGCATGGAATTATTTACCTTCAACGGAAAGATTTGCATCTCAGTTCTTGACGAGTTTTGTAAACTAATTAAGGCCTAACTGTAGATCCAAAGACTTAATGGTTTGCTTGGAAGCAGAGAAAGGTGAAGACTTGATGATAACAGGCCTGTTTTCGGCGGATCTTTCCGTTGGTGTTACGTTGAACAAACAAGAATCTTGTTGTAAAGGGACTTGAACTGGGACAGCATACCATGTCGGTTCCTGAGAGGCATTAAGATGGTAATATTCTTGATCGTAGGGACTGAAACTAATATGGGATTCCTCATAAACACTGAACTCGGGATTGCTACAGCAGGAAGGATCATATAGCCACGGTGTTGAGGTTTTGTAGTTGAAACTGACGTTGTTTTGGAAAGGTTGCAGATAATAGCTTATGCTGGCTTTCCGGGCTTGAAGCTGCAATCTTTTTTTCTTCAGTCTCTCTTTCTTGTGAGCATTTTGATGACCTCCCAAGGCCTGTGAATTTGCAAACTCCTTGAAACAGTACTGGCACTCAAACTTCTTGTCGTCAGCTTGATCACCTGAACAACTTTTCTTCTCCTTTAAAACAGGTTTCTCTTTATGATCAGATGAAATCGTCAGAGACGAATTCACACTTTCATCTCCTTCAACAAGCACTTTCTGGCAGCTCTCTTTATGGGGATTGAGAACGAAACCGAATAATTTGAGCTGCTTCTGTACACAGGAGTCAGCGGACTGGCAATTTTCTGCTTCTAATGTGGAAGAATGCATGTTGGAGGCTTCCTTTTCCATCTGTATCCTCAAGTGAGAAAAGATTGGGCCAGCAGAACCAGTGTGCCGTTCAGTAATCTGGCTTCTTCCCTTTATATTAAGCTCTACGGTTTCCAGCTGTGAATTGCAAATCTATGGCAGGATTGGTTTTATAATCATGGGAACAGCACAACCGGTACCAGAATGTCAATAAAAAAGATTTAAAAAAAGAAAAGGAAAGTCAGAATAGAGAAGCCATCTCATGCAAATACACTTTGTAGTAGATGCACTTACAAACTTTCTCCATCGATCAGGATTTGGTGTGCATTATTTATTGATTGAAGAGGATTTCCATGGCCTGCAAGTAACATTAAGTGCTTAAAAAATCCAACCATAAATACTTAATCACATGTTTAGTACAGATATTGCATACTTAAATAAAGGATCAACAAATATGTTTGTGATGACAAAAGTCAAAGAAAGATAGGGACGTAATCACCTGCTAGGAAGGAGCTAGCTCTCTTCAACATATCTTTCAATGTACTTTAAATTCATATCTCAGATTATTTTACTAAACCAACTAATTAGTCAGTGGATTCACAAAGTTTATATATATATAATACAAAAAGTTATGTATTTAATATAAGCTGTGGTGGCCAAGTCCCATCCACTACAGGATCTACAAATAATGTTTACACAGTGTTGGGTGCTGTAGAAATGTGATTATTCTGCACTTAGATGAAGCTTCTCGTTATTATCCATCCACCCACAAATTTAAATAAGGAAAAGTATTAAATCTGTCTATCTTGACCATGTTTTCGTAATGGCATTAGAATATTAAGAAGTGTAGTTGCTAAACAAAGGAATAAAACTATAAAAGCAGTGGGCAATGATGTAAGCATATATACTAATAAGGGTCAATAGAAGATCTGAGCATATCTTCTTACAGTAGGCAAAGGTCATATTATACACCCAAAAGCATACGTTTTCAGTTGAATCAAGTCATAAATTAATACATGGGAAAGGAATTTGTGTTGGACAGTTGTCCAGTTGGACCCGACTTTCTGTTAGCTTTGGGGGACATTTTAGAAACTAGCAGATTGTGTTTTATTCCATTGTCTCTACCTAGATCTTCTCATCGGTGACTTTATTAACACCAATGGTTCTATCTCTCAAGCTTTATAGACAGCGCATTTCCCTATTCTAACATGTGGAATCAAATTAGGGCATTAGAGGGAAGATTAGGTTCATGGTGGCCAACAAGCTTGGTGGGTTGGTGGGCTGTGGTTCATCGATGGATTGATTGATTGATTTCAGCTTATTTCATTTCATTTTACTCTTAAAGAGTTGTTACAAGTTCAATGAGTGGCCCCTACCATCATTCATCCTCAAATCGTAGTTCCCATGTAATCTTACTTCCGGGTAAATCCTGTAAGAATTTCAAGTATTAGCAAGAAACCACGGACTGCCAAGGTTGACTATTCATGACAAAAAAGAAGACATCATGTCATTAGTAACATTGAGAAAAGCGAACAGATTAACTGCTTTTATTATTCTATACCTATCTTATTCAACGATCATCTATCCATATATACCTTATTTTATGACGATCTATCTATCTAATAACGAGAACAAATGATCTGATACATTGGTTATTATGAATTTTATAAGGATATACTGAATAGATTCATAATAGCTCATTGATAAAGGAGAAAGTGGATTTACCTAACGAGTCGGGTATAAATTAACCTAGTGAATATAGGTCATATCTGAAAGAGGTTGACAATAAGTTCTTTTAAAATTGACTATTATTTGCCTTTCTGTTAGAGGTGTTCCAAAAATGTCTGCAATCGAATAAATAGCTCTATCAACGAATGGATCGGACCGTTAAACCTTTTAAATCTTGTGTTGCTGATTTAACTTCTAATTTGGCTACACTTACACCTTTTCTAGTTGGCAAAATGACAGCCGAATTTTATCTGTGCCTGTTCACAAGGCCCTGAAAAACTCCATGTACACATTACCGTGAAATTAAAAAGTGATTAGAGTTCAGCGGGGTCCTCAAATTTATTGAGACCTAGAACAAGTGAAGACACGATTCAACTAAACAGAAAACGTCAAGAGACGTATTTATTCTTCTTATCTAAATAAATGGAAGCGTGAGTTTTGGCTCAAAGGAAAACTTGTTTGTGCTTTTTCTCCACGTCATTGTGAATTTGTTTTGGTAGGCGAGGGAAAGAAAAAAGTTTGGGTTTATAATGTGTACTCATTTCAGGTGAGACACTAGAGTGGAAGATGCCTAGAAATGCATTCCTCAGCAGTTAGAATAGGACAGAACAAATGATCATTCAAAAGGCTTCGCAGAAAAGGACAAGCAGTACATAAGGAGAACAGTAGAAGAAGTGATAATCAAGAGTCCCATAAATTTGAAATTTACGGGACATGCAAGGCACCCGCATTAAAGAATGACTTCGGCTTCGGGAGTCTATTTTAAAACCAAGAGAAAAGTAAAGCCATGCATAGTTTTAAAGAAGACACCAAAAGCCAAAGAGCGTAGTACAAGCTTGACTAAAACAGATTTGGAGTGCGCCCATATCTCATAAAGAGATGCACGTTTGTTTCTGAGATACAAATTTCTACTAGTTTACAATAAATTTAGGAAGTAGCACAATGGTGGCATGCTCTTTTGAGAAACAAAAGAGAGAAAAAGATAACATTGACACTAATGCCTTTTCTGATTGCTCGCCGCAAATTAGAAGTCTGAAAGATTTCATTTTTGTTATAATACGAACCCACCAGGAATTGAGATCATATGGGTATGGCATGTTGGATTTTTAAGAACAAAAGAGAAAGAAAGATGATAGGAAAGAAAGATATTGAGTGAAACACAAATAGTTTTGATTTTCTTCACATAAAAAACAAAACACAATACAATGATTTATATAATTCAAAAGTAGAAAAAACCAACCACCACCTATCTAAGCATGGATTTGGTTTAATGACAAAAGTTTTAGGTGCTCTTCCGAAAAGATAATAGCTTAAGTCACGTAATAGGGTTGGTAGTATACATTTGTTGATATCATGAGCTTTAGCCCCAATATATCTTTTCAGTGCTTGTATAATATTAACCTACTTTCTCTTTTTTCACATAACGAACTCGATGATCTATACACTTGATCTTCTTGTTACAAATAAAAATTATTTCACTTATGAATTTAGGTTATTAAAGTTCCATAATTGTACGTACTTTACTAGAAAAAGAGAAAGGAAGGTTTAAATTCGAGATACATACATATACCCATTTCTGATTTGCTGATGATGCTCATATCTCATCGCCCTGTTATACGCTATTCTTTAAGGAAAACCTCAAAAAGGTCTGATAGTTGTAAAGCGATGTATGGACTGTGAAACGTAACAAGAGAAACAATTGCAGAATATTCTGTTAAAAGAAATTGAAACTTATCCACATATTGTACATAATACAAGCCCGTTCAATGATCAAAAAGAGGAAGGAATGCTAACTGACAAGCGATAGAAATCAAAGTTCCATTTGGCAAACAGAGTATCAATATAGGACTACGTTGGCATTTATGCATTCCAAGTGAAATTTGTTAGTGAATATATAAAACCAATTAAATTGGCCCTACACAACAATTTAAACTATTGTAGTGAAACGATCACTTAACATGGTATTAGAGCTTTTATGACCAAGTGGCCGTGAGTTCAAATCCTACCACTCACCTATTATTCAGCACAAGGTAGAATGAGCCTGTGCAAGTTTTAAGCTCAAAAGACTTTCACTTGAAGGAGTGTGTTAGTGAATATATAAAACTAATTAATTTGGCCTCACACAACAGCTTAAGTCATTGTGATAAAACGGTCACGTAGCGAAATTATCAGGCTATTCAGGTCCCTTGCTTACAACTAAATATCAAACATGGCCTTCAATCATTTCAGACCTGACCTCTTACTGCTGTCATGTCTAGTATGTGAAACTTTTCTCATATATTCCCAAATTGTGTTTGTTTTGCAGCAAATTGTAAAAAAATTGTAAGGTTAACAACTTCAAAATCTCTTGGAAAGGCATAGAACTCACATAGGTAAAATTCCATCAACAATTATATGCTCTTTATTGTGAGTTTTAGTTATCCCTTTAGTTTATAGTTGGAATGTATATTATGAATGGTTAGGAAAATAAATTGAAGTCATGGGAAAGATAAAATGGAGGAAAGGTGGCTAGAAAATGAGAGAAGAAAAGGAGGTATAGGAGAGAGTGAAGAAATGAAAATTTTGGAAAATTTCAGTACTATTAAGGGGCAAAATACGGAATGCAAAAGTTAAGGGTAAAATTGTAATTTAATTTCTAGAAGGATATTTTTGTTTTAATAAAAATAACTGAGGATAAAATAAGATTTTTAATAGTTAAGGATATTTTAGTAATTATGTTGGCTAGGTTTAGTAAAGATATTTTTATAATTAAGAAGAGAGGAGAAAAGGGAATAATGTTGGATTATTAAGTATAATTTAGTTGAAAATTTTTCTTAAATAAGTCTAATAGAATTTTATAATGTCTAGGTCTGAAGGTTAAATTAAAGAGTAAATTAGACTATCAATTAGTTGAGTTCGAAATTCAAGTAAGAATAATCTTAGACTATACTCTTATAAGAGTGTACTTTCTTGAAACTTTCAAATTTTGTTATTACTAAATTATTTTATAGCAAATCATATTTTAAATTAGTTATTAATTAAATTAATGATTGACAATTACATTTATGGATTTCTAAATTATATGAATTGTGTTTATTTTATTTCACAAATAATTAACAAAGTACAAGGTATTTCTCTTTTATATATTTTGTTACTTATTATGAGATGTATCGCTTGTTAATTACAAAAAATGTGTTAATTAAATAAAGACTAGCTGATAATATGTTGTGAATAAAAGGTGTAATTCTTGAATCTATGGTTTGCCTAGGATAGGCTACATTCAATGTCATTGATTAATAGGTTGTTCAAATATGAGTGAACGATGACTAGGTGTCTGTTTGTGGAGCAGGTACCAGGGCATCTTGAGTCTCGAGAATGTCCTGTGCTGATAGGTAGGTATCGGAGTGGTACTAAGATATCTTGAGTCTTGAAGATATGCTGTGTTGATGGCTAGGTATTAAAGTGGTACTAGGTATCAACTTAGATTGAGAAATTGAAGTATCGTTTGTCGATATTTATACATCTAATTAGGTTTCTACTTGGTGAGAGATTATGATGAGTAGACCATTGAATGTAAGTCTACTAGGTTAAGCAATGCCTAGGCAATTTAGTTAATTATGCAATAAAACATAAATGACAGTAATGAATAATATTAGTCTTAGTCATTGCTTTGATAAAATTTGAGATGTTTGTTAATTGTTTAGATACGCCGAATAATATTGTGTATTTTAGTATTATGTCTGTGTTTTAATTACTTGACTAATTTTTATATTTATAAATTGAGTTATTTGATTTTAATGGTACAGTTGGTTACCCTTATTGAGTAGACACCCCTTGCCACTATTTTTTTAAGAGATAGAGAGATTGTCGAAAACTCCACTGCACGTGATTGAGAGAGTGAAGATTTGGTGGGGCTAGCAAATTAATTGAGTAAAGTTGTTTTATTGTATATATATTTTAATGTGGCGATTCGAGTACTTATGTTGTATAAAATATTTTTGTGTCAGACGAACATAATTGTTCTTAAACTAATGAAAATTTTGGTAATTGATGTCATGCTTTGTGAATAATTTAGATAATTGTGGTTTAAAAGTGTTTGGAGGGTCACAGGGTGTCAAACAACCAATGCAAGCTAACTTTTGATCGTACCTAGAAATACATATATAGAGCTAATGTAGAGAGGAAATTAGCTAAGGTATATAGAAAAGTTGTAGAATCTGACTCTTTCTTTTGACCATTGGAATCAATCAGACATCAAATTCGAATACATCTTGCAAGAATGACTTAAAAGTTCCAAATGAAGCCGTAGTAGTATTTAAAAATCTAGACCAAACTAGACGATAGAATTCGAATACAGTAATAATTGGCTTTAAAAGCAGTAAGAAAACAAATTATTATTTTAACTTTTTTGGTTGAACTACACATTAATGAACAATCTTCAAAAGAGAATTATAATCCATGTAAATTTCACAAACTTTTAGTTGCTTAATCTCAGTGTTTCATGGTTTCTTTGACCTATCCCACTTTTCTTCTCAAAAGTTACCAACTATATGTGGAATTGCAATAGAGTTACGAAAGTGAGATGTTATCTAAAAGTCGCTAAAGTGGAAATACTGGTGTATGAAATAAGGGTTTCACTCTTCGAAAGACCAACACTGAATAGGGATCTCATCTCAGCAAAATGACTGGAGCCAGACCAATTCTCACCATCAGAAGTAGAAATCTTATGTACAAACGCCAGCTGATGTCAACTTCAAGAGAAAAGTAGCCGTAGACGAAACTCCATTGCTCTAAAGAAAAGGAGACATACAACAACAATTAAATAGTGCAATTTAGGTTCCATCTTTATTCTAGCATTTCTTTTTATTTTAAGACTTTTAGGGCTGTTGGCCAACAACTCCACCGATTATATATACCCAATGTCACATTGTGGAGAATCTAATGATTACTTTGCGAAAATAAGATTTGAACTAACCGTGTTGCTTACGCTTTCTGATTGAGAAGCGGCTTATGCTTATGTTTTAACGAAAAGCATAAAAACAATGTTCTGCCTTTCACTAAATCAAAGAACGTAATTAGAATTACTTAAAACGTTGTTGTTGAAAATATGGTTGGAATAGCGGTTGATTGCTCGACATGACTATAGAGAAACAACAACCACATAGAGATAATCCAACCAAATAATAAATACACTAGGTAGCTATCTTTAGAGCTCAAACAAAAACGATATATTTTTCTTATGTATGATCACGCATATTCAATTGACAAACTTATTCCTTATTTTATTTTTATTTATATATTTTATTCTGTGAGGAGAACAAAATTTTCTTTCCCCATATTTTTCTCTAATATCATTGATCTTGACATTATTTTATAATAAATACGAGTAACACTCAAACTATATTTTGGTATTGTCTTTATTTAAATATATTAATGAAATTATAATTAACACTATCAACATGTACAAAATAAATAATTAACATGATTTTTAAAAAAAATTAATGCATATGAAAAATAATACTATAAAACATGTGATTATATCTATATAGCAAAATCCCTTTAATATAATTAAATCACTAAATGAAAGCTTTAGTGATAATATGATGGAGACATTTTTCATTAGAGACACAATTACCAAACTAGAATATAAAAAATGATAGGAGATAGAAAAAAATAATTTTATTGTGATTAATCAAATGTATTAATATGGACAGGGAATTGCTTCTTTTGATAAATGATATTACAATTTAATTGTCTTCCTATTTTATTTATTTTTAACATTATTAAACAAGAAAAATAATTATGTACATATTTTTTATAAGAGAATCAATAATAAAATATACTCCCTACTAAAAAGATTAACTACAACTTAATTTTTTCACAATAGAAAAGGCTTCCTCTTTCCCCCTTTTTTCAATTAATCTAAGAATTTTCCATTTTCATGTCAATTTTTTGTTGTTTGGTTAGCAGGACAATTAAGGCATTCTGTTTCTATTGCTTTATATTTTCAATAATCAGACTCAAAACTTTAATCAGATGAGCTAAGAACAAGGACCGACATGGTTAGTGCCAGAACACGTCACAATTTCTTCAGTAAGCTGAAAAAGCAACAAGAAAATAATGCTATTAGAGTGACTTAAATTTTTACTAATGTTGAAGCAATAAGAAAGTTTGATCTCAAAATTCGGCCATCAGTTAGAAAATAAATGCTCTGTTAGTGACCTTATAAAAGGCTACTGATTGCTCTTGTAAATTGGAAAAACATACCGACACCTGGAAGACAGTTACATACATGTCAAGTACTTTCTTAAAATTCATACATTTCTTTTAAATGACAAGTACTTTGTTAAAATTCATTCATTATCACAAAGTTTGTGTTGTCAAGTACATACTCACTCGTCTTTACATAAGAAAAAAGGGTAAATAATATCTAAATGTAAACAATTATCTGTAATAAAAGATATCATTGGATAGAAAAGTGCAGGACAACAATATAAGATTTTAGTTATTGATCATAATTAAAGTGAGATACTGGAAATTAGACAAGAAAAAAAATAGAAGCAATGTGTTCAGTCCAAAAAACTACTAAAGAGAAATATTAAAGAAAATATTAGATGAATCATGCGTTTATTTTCTTTGTCTCTCTTTAGCCTAAATTTTGTCTTGTTTGTCTGTAAAATCTTTTTTGTCTCTAATGACCATTAGAAAGGGAAGACAATTTCTTGCTTCCTTCCTTTTTTTGATTCTTTTTCTGTTAAGGAAAGGAATCAGGCATTCCCTTTCTTGCCCTTTCTTCCCAAAGCTCACTATTGTTCTTCTTCTCTTTTCTCATACTGCTCTCTTCATCATGTCCCAGCTTTCCTTTGAGAACTTTTTTTTGCCTAAAAATACATTATTTTTCTTCTTGTCATCCAAGCCTCAGTCTAGTTCATGTCAATTTAAATCCACTACTTGCTACATTCCCAAACTCTCGTTTTGCCAAAATTAGAAAAACTTGGATTCAAGTGGTTGGGAATACCACCTCTAACTTTGAGAAGTTGACCTCTGCTTGTCCAAGAGTTGTCTCATGTTTGTTAGAAATTCTCAAGCAAGGTGTTATGAAGTGGTCTAACACATTGGTTGATTTCATTATTGATAAAAGGTGAACTTTTCTTGTTGTTTAGAGATGGAATACAAAGTAATTGGTTAAAACTTGGACTTGAGGATGTTCTTTTTAATGAAGATGATCTCTTCCTCTTCCTGATAGCTGAAGAGCACAACTTGAAGAGAATTGTTAAGTCTAGTTCATAACACATTTAAGGAAAAGTTGTTTTCCTAGTTAAATGGAAAGCTAGTTTATATCTAATAGGTATGAAACTAAAGCATGTTCTACCATGAGTTAAAATCCATAATTTACCTTTAAAATATTAGTTGTTTAAATTCTAGAATTTATATTGAGATAGACATCAACTCTCAACTTCCTAGGACACTTAAACTCCAACCTCGCTCCACTCCGTGCGTTTTTGTGGGCTATTCCACAACCCAATCGACCTACAAATGTCTTGATCTCTCCACTAATAGAGTATATCTTTCCCGTCATGTTCAGTTCGTTCCTCATATATACCCTTTTCCCACTCAAGGTTCCCTGCCATCATCAACCTGGTCGGTCCCTCCTTTTCCCCACCATGCTCCTTCGGTTTCCAAACCTCTGACTGAAGTCTCTTCTCAGCTCTACTCTCCGCCAATCCAACCCTCCCCGTCCGCTACAGCGTCACCATTCATCCCTGCGTCATCTAGTGGCTCGTCTTCTTCCATTCCGGTTGCCCTTCCCCTCGTTTCTCCCTCTCCGGCTACGGATTCCAGTCGCACACTGGTTTCTCGCCCGGTCCGCATACGCCGTCCTACCACAAAATATTTTAACTCTGATTTTGTGACTGATCATCCCTCAGTTAATATTGTCACTAAACATCCTCCTCCCTTACCTCATGAGCCCAAAACTATTGCTCAAGCTCTCAAGGATACTCGTTGGCGGAATGCGATGGATGAGGAGTATCAGGCTTTACTTCGAAATCAGACATGGGAGTTGGTCCCACGCCCTTCTCAACGGCCAATAGGATGTAAGTGGGTATTCCGAGTCAAACGAAAGGCTGATGGAACGATCGATCGATACAAGGCCAGGCTTGTTGCTAAAGGTTTTCTTCAAGAGGCGGGACGAGACTATTTTGAGACCTTTAGTCCAGTGATGAAACCAGTGACTATCCGGCTTGTTCTCAGTATTGCTTTGGCCAATCACTGGCCACTCAGACAACTTGATGTGAATAACGCCTTTTTACATGGCAGGTTGCAGGAACAGGTTTTCATGGAGCAACCCCCGGGTTTTGTTCATCCAGACCTTCCTAATCATGTTTGCAGGTTGTCTAAGGCTCTGTATGGCCTTAAACAGGCTCCTCGTGCCTGGTATGAAGCTCTCTCTCGTTTTCTCCTCACTTCGGGTTTTGTGAAATCTCACTCGGATTCATCTCTGTTCATTTATCATCGGGATGGTGTACTTGCCTATTTTTTAGTGTATGTGGATGACATAATACTGACTGGCAGCTCATCTGGTTTTTTGGATCGGTTTGTGCACGCCTTGGCTACCGAATTTTCTTTGAAAGATCTAGGACCCTTGAGTCATTTCTTGGGTGTTGAGGTTATCCCTACGAAGACGGGTCTTTTCTTATCTCAATCGCAGTATATCTTGGATATTCTTGCTGATGCAGCCATGACTGGTGCAAAGGAAATTGCCACACCTATGGTTGCGGATTCTATTCACGTCTCCCCCGCCTCCACCAAGGTTGTCGATGCTACAGCCTATCGTCGTCTCCTTGGTCGATTACAGTACCTCTCGTTGACTCGTCTGGTTGTCTCGTTCGCGGTAAATAAACTGGCTCAAGTCATGCATGCCCCAACGGATGCTCATTGGCTGGCTCTCAAACGAGTTTTGCGCTACCTTAAGGGCACTATATTTCATGGTTTATTTTTGTCCAAGCATGTACCTATGTCTCTCACAGCTTTCTCCGATGCTGATTGGGGTGGCATCACGGAGGGGGGTCGATCTACAACTGCTTATGTTCTTTATCTTGGCCCTAACATTATCTCCTGGAAGTCTATCCGGCAGAAAAGTGTGTCTCGTTCTTCCACAGAAGCAGAGTACCGTGCTCTGGCTAATGCAGCGGCTGAACTCCAGTGGGTTCAGAACCTTCTCTCTGAGCTTCGTATCTCGATCACGAAGCCCCCTATACTACATTGTGATAATCTAAGTGCTCTTCATGTTTGCAAAAATCCTGTTTTTCACTCTCGCATGAAGCACATTGCTTTGGATTATTTTTTCGTTCGTGAGTTAGTTGCCGCTGACAGACTGAGAGTTGCTCATGTTCGCTCCACTGATCAAATCGCCGATGTGCTTACTAAGCCTCTGCCTCGGGTATTGTTCACCAGGTTTCGTTCCAAGATTGGCGTATCCGACGGATCCTCCATCTTGCGGGGGCGTGTAAAGGATAATTCCTAATTATTATCCACCTTTAATATATTTCCTTAATTACCTCTCTAATTGAGGAAATGGCGTGTAACTCTCCTAGGAATTGGGCTAATATTGTGGTTTCTTTAAATACCTATTGACTGTATTCTCCTATCAATGTAACTCTTGTAAATCATGTATACCAAGAATCATTCATTCTCTATACTTGTAAGGAGGAGATCTAAGTTAGCTATCAATGGAAACCCTCTATCGAAATTGAGAATAAGTAGTGGAGAGCTACATGAAGGAAATTCTAGATAGGTTAAGCTGATGAACTCCAAGATGCTAGCATTAACCCTCCTCCTGGAAATTTGTTGGAGCAAGTAATACCTACCCTGGAAGAAACTAGCTATAACATTGTGAAAGAGCCGGATAAAACAACCTGTCCTTCATGAAGTTTTACAAATTCTTACACTCAGAAGGCCTAAGCGAAGGAAGTTACGAACATGACTTAAAAAGAAAATCTTCCCAATATTTAACAATTAGTTTAGCTTACTAATCAGTCGATTCCATAATATAGTTTATCAAAATAAACTAAAGAAGATAGTGATATCTTAAATTCTCCAAAACTAGCTATGATTTTCTCAGTAACACAAAAAGACTTACTTTGATTAAACAAAAAGGATAGTGTTCAAGAGGATAGATCATATGAAAATTCAATTTGTGGAAACGGTTTTAGGATATATTCAAAAAAGGAAACTTGGTAGAAAATCCAAGAAGAAAAAGCTCATTACCCTTGCTTCATCCCCATACATTTATCATGGAACATAAGGAGCATGAATTTTTCTAAAAAAGTGAAGATGATTCACCATTATCTATACTCAAAATAATTCTAACTTGTTAACCTTATGTAGAAAAAATTAATGTGGATAAAATTTAAAACATCAAGTGGATATTTGGTAAATACTAAAAGGTCATTTCTAATCATCAATCCCACTTCAATGGGAGAATCAATGTAGCTTATGACCTTTATACAACAATTGTAAACCAAGTAGTTTCTTCTGAGCAATTACTCCATTTGGTGAACAATAGAAATCAAAATCCAGAAGCCATCGAAGTCACTTATGTATATGCAGCCAATCTTGAATTCTACAAAAAGTACTTTAGAGAGACCTCACCTCATTAAGCTCCTCTATACATATCCCTTAGTTTATGTTAGGAAATTTTAATGGCACACTGTTTGCATAAAAAAAATAAGGTTACATATTCTCATAAATAGAAATGAAAAATTTAGAGACTTGTTGATCACTTCTAAACCTTTTAATTTAAGGTTTGATGATGCTTTCTTCATTTAAAGCAACAAATAAGAAAGGAGATGGTTGATTAGGAAAAATCTAGACAGAGCCTTGGTTAACTCTTTATAGCTTACTAAATTCAACCTTAGTATGGCTCCCTTCCATAACATTCTTTACTCTATCCATTCTCCAACATAGGTTATGTTAGGTTCCACTTCTACTAAATTCACTTATTCTTTTAGATTCTATAACATATTAACAAATTTGGATGGATTCAAGGATGTAGTCTTAAAGGGACTTAATGCCAATATAGAGGTTAAGACTCTTATAAGTGTGCAAGGAAGCTTAGAGTTATGAAGAATGAACCGAAAAAGCTTTATTTTGATTAACCACTAAGTTTGATTTCTCCAAAGAAAAAGAAGAATTGTGTGTGGCTCACAATCAAATCTATCTCTTCTTTAGGGATGATGCAGTAATGTTCATTAAAAGGAAAGCTTTCAATATATATAACCAGGCATTGAATAATCATTATTATTAACTAAAGTAAAGACTCAAGATACATTGGCTAAGAGAGGGAGATATAATTACTAAATGTTTTTATAATCCCATCCTTGGAAGTAAGAATACAGATAAAATTTATTCTTTAGAGAATAATTTTGGTGATATTAGGGAGCAAGATGAGTTGAAAGAATTGACAATTCAATCATTTCAAAAATATCCTATGTATTACTAATAACTATGGTTCTTCTTTACTGGAATTAAAGTTATTCATTTCTAACTCATTTTCTCAACTATATAAGGATGCACTATCAAATCCTTCTTAAAACTTTAGGGATAAAGAAAGCCTTATTTCACATGAATCCTAATAAAATTCTTAGCCCCAACGAGTAAAATTCTTGCTTTTTATAAAAAAATATGGCATATACTAAGGTATTTGATTATAAGAGCTAATATGGAATTCTTCTCAAAGGTCATAATGCTTAGTAAGATGAACAATATTGATGTATGTTTAGTTCTCAAAGTTTCTAAGCTAAGTTCCTTAAACAATATCACATTAGCCAATGTGATATTGTAACGTTATCTATAAGATCATTTTAGAGATGCTTGCTATAAGGCTAAAATGTGCATTAAAAAGCTTCATTATTGCTATTCAAAGTGAATTCTTAAATAAGAGAAGCATTAGGTGTTGGGCCCCGATTCCTTTTTCAAAGTTAATAAGCATGTTTAAGATTATTTTGAGGATTTTCGTTTGATTAATTTGGTTGGAATACATTGAGGATTTTATTGTGTAGGTTATGATTAATTCATGAAGGATTTAGTGAAATTTGA
>JAOTBA010000005.1:30298153-30312012 GCA_025629845.1 Erythroxylum squamatum
GGAACCTCCAATTTGGATAATTGCCACCATCAAATTTGATGGTAATGAAATCTCCCTTTTCAGATGCCATAAAAAAAATTCTAATCAAACAGAGTATTTTTTTTAAGAGGAGAAGGAAAAACAAAGTTCAGATGATAAGCAAAGTTCAGATCAAAACTGAACAGTAGACACCCATAAGAATAGACGAAGAAATTAAAAAAAACAAGAAAATCCCTTACTCTGATACCATGTAAACCAACGGAGAAACAGGGAACTTGGTGGAGAGAATGTAAACCAACAGAGAAATAAACAACTTGGTGGAGAGAGGCGGTAACTCCACCCTCCCTTTACTGTAATATATATATATCTCAAAGAATTAGGTTACACATGTGCAAAGATGCATATTTACAAAAATGCCCTTAAACTATACAAGGAATACGATTGCAATTAAGTAATTTCACCGATATCCCTTGATTCACATTATCATGCGTAGAACATAAAGAACATCTTCTACTTATATCAAGTGAGAAAGTTTATCTGCAGTATTAAGCTGATTCCTGATAATAAGTCATAGAAGAAATGATACTTTGAGGAGAAGAACTTTATGTCAAATGATTATACTTCAGTTGACGTTTGGATTTCTCAATTTAAGCATATCCATACTAATCTTGTTTGATAGTTTAAAAGTTAGGAAGATCTTTCTAATAAAATGTATCGTCTCTTAATTATGCTTGCAAAAGTTCAACTAAACAACTCTGTTTTAGTTTTTAAAGATATAATGTATACTCTCAACAATAATATTATGAATATTGGATGTCTAATTTTAAAATTATAAAATATTTCTTCAAATATACATTAATACAATATGGATATATATATAGATATAATTGGAGATATATATATATATCTATATATATCTCCAATTATATATCTATATATATCTCCAATTATATTACTTCTTTAATTGAATTCTCCATAAAATCCTTTAAACCACATTAGTATTCCATTGATCTTTCTTGAAGTAATTAAAAGGCTTTTAAGATAGTAACGAGAAGTAATACTATATTCACGTAGAAAGTGAAAGGTAAGGGTGGCAATTAGGTCCAAGTTCAAGTATTTTTAATTATGCCAGAACTCGAGTTGCTTAAGTTTAGACTGATCCAAGGTTCTACTTTTTATATATTTTATATATTTTTAATTTAAAAAATAATGAAAACAATAAAACCGAATTGGTCTATTCCCATCCTTGAAAGACTTAGGAGGCGTTTGGTTTGAGGGTTTGGGAAAGAAGGAATGGAATAATCGTAAAAAGCAATGTTTGCTTTGAGGTTTTCAATTCCAAGGGAATGGATTTATCCCTTTAAATTTGGGAATCTACTAAACCCACCAAGGGGGGTGGGTATCAAGTTTTCATTCCAATTTAATTTTTTATCACGTTTATTACTCTTTTATCTCCAGCCTTTGCCCTACCATCCTCTTTACTTCCTTATTACCTCTCAATTCCTTATGATCTCCCATGTTATCGCGTCTCATTAACGAAGGAATTTTTTGTTCTGCGCCTCCAGGTATATTTTCTTAAATCTCCCGTATATTTTGTGTTCTGCGCCTCCAAGTATATTTTTTGATGCTTTATGTTTTAAGTTTATTTTGATGTTGTTTTATGCTTTATATTCCATTTTAAATATGAATGGAAATATAGTTGCAATTATATTATTGGCATTATGCAGCTCTGTTGACAAATGATCATATAACTCATCTAATGCTCGAAAATTGAGATAAAATTTCTTGACAAAACTGATTGATTTTTTTTACAAACATATGGAGATAGCCCCAGTAAACATACGAAGGGCAAATTATTTTCATTTTTATTGAAGGTAAAAATGGTATTGTATTATCTTTCATTCTCATTAATGCAACAAACCAAACAACATTATTGGGATTAAAACAGAAACCCAAGTTACAAACCAAACATCATTTTTTTATATTTTTAATACCCATCCCCATCCCCTTCTACTATTATACCCATATCTATAGTCAACCCTGTGCTTATACCCAGGGACGGATCCAGAAATTTTTTTGAGTGGGGGAAAAATTTCATTGGAGGCAAAAAAAAAATTTAGTGAGAGCAAAATTTTAATGAGAGCAAAATTTTAATTTTTTTATGAGTTAAAAATTTTAAAAAATAATTTTTTCAAGTAAAATTTTTTGGAGTCAGTGGGGGCACTTGCCCCGACTGGGGCTCCGTCCTTGCTCATACGAAACACCTAGTTATCATTCTAATTCACGCGTTATGTTAAACATCTACTCAAAATGTCAATGCATACAGTGTGCAAAATGCATATTGGTTTAATTATTAAACAAAGTCACAACTCATGATACAAGCTCTTTTTTCCTCTTTTGTTTTCTATTTACTCTTTCAATTCTTGCTTTTTATTTTTTCTTTCGATCTCTAGTATCAACAAAACAAATCTCAACTAGCCTCTTAAGCTGGATCAAAATTTATACAGTAATAGCATTTCACAATCAAGACAGCAAGTTGGAGAGTGATAGAGAGAGGAGCTGAATACGACAGCAAAAAGAGTTGCTGACGAGCGATAGTGAGAAAAGGTAGGGAGAGGACGGAGGAATAAAATTGTGAGAGACTGGAGCCGATTCGGCAAGTAGGGTTGGTAGGATAAATTAGTTTTTTAATTTAGTTCTTATATTTTACTTCCTACCTGATATTACTATTATTTCATCAATTAAATGATTAATTTAAAGCATTAGGATTTTTTTAAAAGATTTTTCACTCCTAAAAGGATCCCAATTATGAGGAGATACCTCTTTAAGCCATCAACTTTCAGACTAATTTCTACTTAAGTTGGGTAGGTCTCTTGCGAAAGGCAAAGCTTTGATCCCGAGTTTTAAATAGCTGCATATATGAGGAGCGTTCGAACTCGTGACCTCACTTAAACTAGAAGAGCTCTTTACCAACCCACCTCACAGTGAATTTTTTTAACATTCTCAAACGTGAACTCTTAATATAAGTGTTAGAAAATAAAATGTATTCAACATTCTTTATAAAAATTTCAAAATATTATGGTTAAAAAATATACTTTTCCCTTACCTCTGCGTTTCCGAAAGCGAGTGGAAAAAGAAAAAGACAACTCTTTCTTGCCTAATTTAAAAAACTTGCGATTTATTATAAAAAACAACAATTTTTATTTTTAACTTATTTCGGAAAGAGCTCATCATCTCTACAATATAAACCTTGAGAAGGCATCGAGCTAAGATCGTTGACATTGAAAGAGCAGAATTGGAGTGGTGGGATTGTTTTTGAATTGGGTAATTGAAGGTGGGCAGAGAGTGGAATAGTTTCTGGCTGCCTTTCGTTGTTGTTGGTGCTAGCTTATAGAAGAAAATGGTGTCGGCAAATAGGGAAATGGCAGTGTATTGCTTTGACATTCTCGTTGCCCACTACAACAGCGATGAAGCCCCCCCTCCTGCCTTTGACGAGGGCCAACAGTATTTTCTCTTAACTTCTCTTTTGATGCTATTTTATGCTGTGAACATATATATCTTATGTGTACTTTGTATGTGTGCAAGAATCAAAGCCTATAAGTTTATTACTTTTTATGCAGAAAGGTCTGTTGTTTGCTGAAAGTCAAAATTTTTGTTTTTGCTTCTTTCTGGGTTTGAGGGTTGCCCCTGGTTGCTCTGTGGATGCGGTATTTTGATCATTCTCTAAACTTCTTGATGGCTTTAGCTTCTTGGGTGGGTCGGCGTTTGCAAACTTTTGATGTTTCCTTAATGTTGTTTTTACTTTTATTTTCAAGTTGTTGCGTGTGATGGAAGAATGCTATAAACTTTTGTCGATATGTGAGCACTAATACTTTTACCTTTACGCTTGGTTAGCAGATTTTTTTCCTCGCTGAACAAATGGCTTATATGTTCTAAGGTTGCTCCTGTCAAACAAATACAAACTTTTAAATTTTATTTATTTTTCCTTGTGCCTGAGGATTCGCAGGGAGATGGAGCTTATTTTTCAAGCAATGGAAGTTGTAATTGTTAAAATTTCTATGATCCATGTGTGACTCTGCATAGTGTTTAGCGGCTTTTGTCAGTACACTTTCGACAAAACGTCTGTAACTACAGGTTCCTTATCTGGTTGATGTGTTTAATGAGCAATTGAGAATATGGTACTTGGGTATACCGATATGAGGATGCTTCAGGGTAGAATCTGTCAAGAACCTGCACCTAATTGCTTGAAACATGCAAAATATGTATCATAAATCATTCTTCTATATATGAGAATAAATAATATTTTCTATCGAATGTATTTTCCTAAGCAAGAGAAGGAGAATGTATACCATTTACTGTCACTTATAGTAATTGCATCTTAATTTTTTAGTGAGACTAATATCTTTCGGCCTGTAATAATGTTTGAAGGCCTGAAAAATCGGACCTACAGATGAATAGAGTTTCTCATCACAAAAACTCAAAACTAAATTTTTAATGAAATTTCTTGTAGTTCGACTAGTGAAATAGTGGTCAACTTTTCCAAATGCTTCTCAAAGATTCTCTGTATTACCAACAGGAATAAATTCATTCTAGGCAGGTCATAAACAGATGAACAAAGATTTTGTATCAGAATAAGGCTTGATCCGCAGTGAGAACAATATTAATCAGATTTATATCTTGTTTCATAAAGATGGTTGATGAGTGTAGATCTTATTACATTTGCTGGCCTAAAAACTGGAACATACTGAAAGATACTAAGCATGTAATTTGACTTGGATAATATTCTGGTTTTTAGCCCTTTATTTGTCACATGGAAAAAGGTGGCAAATGGTTGCGAGCCTCGATTACGCGGATGCATTGGAACTCTAGAAGCTCGGTACTTGATTAATGGCTTCAGAGACTATGCTTTAACAAGGTATTGCAATAGTTTGCATTTTTGTCCTATCATTTGCATGTCCATTCAAGATTGAGAACCTCTGTTCTTCCATCTTCTGCTTCTTTGAGAAGAATGTTTTCAATTCATGAACTTGCCTTTCCACTCTATATGTGTCTTTGACTTTGCTCTGGATTTTGATTGTGCATACTGTAAGCTTGGGAATTATATGTAGTTGTAATTGGGGCTATTTTCTCTTTGAATTATGCTGTTGTATTTTGACTAAAGCCAAAGTTGAGACTCTATTTCTGTGGATGTGGATGAAGATGAACATTGTCCAGAATGATAACTATTTATAGAAGAAGAAAGGGAGAGAGAAGCAACTTCTGTGGTGGATAGAATTGTCCAATAATTAGACAGTGAATCTGTATATGCAACAGATATCTAATTTCAGCTTCCCTTAACAAACGAAAGCAATTCCTTTTACAGCTAAACAGTCAGGGTTGAATTACGACAGTGCTCATTGTGGTTTTCTAAATCCCACAGCTTTATGGGTATATGGTCTAATAATTAACAGCACAGGGCCGTTTTTGTTATCATTTTACTATGTAATTGATAAAATTGTTAATATAACTGCGTACTTTAAAGCAAGGTTCATATTACTGTTCAACTCCGCTAGCAGAGCAAGTAAAAACAAAAATTCAATTACCAATATAATATGCAGAAAAGAGCATATGGACCTCTGAAGTTAAATTCATGTCCACATGGGTGCTTGCAGAAAATATCTAATTGCAAGAAGTCTTGATGTAATTGACCAAAGAATCAATTATGCAGTCAGATAATGCATAAGTAATGGACTATTATTCCTGAATGCATACCTCACCTACTAAACTGGACATGCAACTACCTCACAGTATTTGAGTTTGCTGAGGTCATACTTTTTATAATAGGGCTTCAAAAGAGATGAGTTATATATATATGACTAGGTTAAGATCCTAACTGAACAATGAGTCATAATGAATAATTGCTATTACATCGTCCTGATTTTCCTAGGTACAGAAGATGGTTACGTGTTTTGTATTGTTCTATGTTTATAAATATGTGAATGCAGGCCCAAGGTACGAGCTTAGGACTCACACTTCCAATTTTTAACTGCATTCATGCAATAATCATGATTGTTATTCGAATATTCTCCTAAAATATTTAGGATATTGGTTTTTTGACAAGTCACTGATGCTTCAAAACTTTTTATAAGTGTTTTAAAGGTTAGTAAGGGCTTAGGACTGACACTTCCAATTTTTAACTGCATTCATGCAATAATCATGACTGTTCTTTGAATATTCTCCTAAAGTATTTAGGATATTGGTTTTCTGACAAGTCACCGATGCTTCACAACTTTTTATAAGTGCTATAAAGGTTAAGGGTTTAAAATTTTTGTTTTGATGCTATTAGATGTATATGGCTTCTTCATGGTGTTCTTGTACGCTTATTAAGAAATATACATCATGCAGGCTTCACATCAAAAGATTAAAATGTTGCACTTAGTGTAGAGTTGAAATCTTAGCTTACGAAAACTGGCTATATTTCAAGTTGTGAGAGTAGCTACTGCTTAAGAAATTCTACACTGGACTGGCCAAAATACTTTCTGGACCCTGTTACTATTGGCGGCAAATTAGCCTAACATTGCAAGTCCCATCTTTTGTTCTCTGTATTTTTCTAACTTTCTCCTTTGATATTTCTGGAGTGAAAAATGCTCACTTAACCTCTCTCGATTATCTCATAGTGCTCTGAAGGACCGTAGGTTTCCTCCAATACAGGCTAGAGAATTGCCTTCTCTGGAATGTACAGTTTCCATTCTGACTGATTATGAAACTGCTGACAACTATCTTGACTGGGAGGTATGCAAATTTTGATTTCCTGTAATCCTTGAAAACTAGGTTTCAATTTGTTGGATCTCTACATTGTGGTTATATTCTGTAGGCTGGCTCCCTGTTCAGTAATTATATATTATTCTGGCAATTTGCTCAATTTCGTTTCTGTGTTTATTTGTTTACCTGGACAATGTTTACATGGAGATAGCAGATATTTTGATGAATTTCTCCATTTTGCTTCAAGAACTTATTCTTTGATGGTAGAATTTTGAGGGTGCAATTCAGCTTTTGAGAAGCTAAAACCAATATTTGTTGTTCTAGACTGCGTATTGTTTACCTCCGTAAAAGGCTAAAACAAAAATATTGATCATTGCCTGGTTATCTTATAGAAGTTTTTGGGTTACATATTTCTTTGAGTAGTTGCCAAAAAGTGTCCTTTTCTTTCTGTAAGGACTGTTATTACAAAAAGAAACTGTGAAAATGATTGTTGAACCTTATCCTGTGTAACTTGTTTCAGTTTATCATACGTACTCCTGAATGAATATATGGCGTGTTGAATTTTAGAGAGTACAGAAGGAAGAATGAGAGACTGAACTAACTTGTAAAAATGTTCTCTAATCATTTGTTTCCCTAAGCTGCATATATATATAGAGTGTTTGTTATAAGTTACAGCAAAATATTGACATTTTAAAACTAATTGAGCCAACTCTTTATTGTTATGTACAGCTCATCTAACTAACTCATTCCTGCTCCAATTCCTTCTTTTCCTTCCAGAAGTAGATTTCTATTCTCCTTCTCACACTCCCCAGCATGAATGTTGATCATGTTCATCTTGGCAATTAGAAATTTGAACTGAGATGATTTAAGTGCCTTAGTGTAAATATCTGCAATTTGCAGTTTGGTTGGCATATATTCCACTTTCACAGTTCCTTCTTCAACCTTTTCCCTAATAAAATGACATTCCATCTCAAAGTGTTTTGTCCTCTCATGTACATATTTGAAGAGTAGACAGATTATCACAGTACATCACAATTTTTTGAGTGTCTGTACTCAGCTTCGGTTGAACTTTGAGCCACTACTGATTGCTTTTTGGCTTTCCAACTAATCATAGCTCCTCCATAAAACACACAGAAACCAGATATGGATCTTCTAGTATCTGGACATGTTCTCCAATCACTGTCTGTATAACATTCTAGCTGTGTATTTTCCTCAATGTTCAACGTGTACTGTGGAATGTCATAGTACGCAGTATTAGGAAAGAAATGAGAGTGATTATTGAGCTTTTTAATAGATGATGAGTAATTGGAATCAAAAGGAAAGACATGTTTATGAAAAACATCTCTTGAGACAAAAGAGTTCATGACTGTCAAGATCATATACTTTGTATCCTTTAATGCCAATAGGGTATCCAATAAAAACACATTTTCCTACTCTAGCTTCAAACTTTTGTCTGTGATTGTGAAGTGTTGAGGCAAAACAAGGAGAACCAAAGACCTTCATGTGTGTATAGAGAGGTGGTTTGCCAAAAAGTTTTTTATAAGATGTCAAATTTTTACAAGATCTTTGTAGGTATCCTATTGATTAGTAGGAATATAAGCTGAAACATCTCCCGATTGGTTCTTGACTATTGGTAAAGCAGTTATACTTCCTTCACCTAAACTAGAACTTAATTTAGCGACTCCATACTCAATTCGATGGAATTGTTTGATCCTCAAAAAACCAAACTTTGCCTTATGTAAAGTTGCCAGGAACGATTAACCTTTAGATTTGAAATCACTGTTTATATAACTGGCATAAGATTTCTCCACCAATTCTTTCTAGGTAGAAACTTTAGAATTTCAACTGCTTAACTTTCAATTCGCCCGGAATCATCAAAGGTCCATATTAGTATAGCTCTAGAGTCAATAATTTTATATGAGGAATTACTGAACTCAATCACCTGCTGCCGTTACTCTTAGGTTTTCTGTTGAGGTCTATCCTGTAGAGGTACTAAAATTGGATCAGTGAACGATTTCTAGGTTTCGTGAATCAACAAGGACCACCTTGCAAGGCTAAAGATCCATCGAACCCTTCAACAAGCAACCAAATACGTAAGAATCCACGTAAAGTACCAAAAGGAGTTTCTCTCTTCCAAAAGGCTTTTTTTTGTTACCGCCGCAAACAGAAAATATTTTGTTGCGAATGAACAAGGGAGTCGGTATATTTGACCATGATACTATTCTATTAGTATAGTCGCCCCTATAAATTCTCCCAACTTATGGCCCACCATATATAATAGGATGTGAGTATGGCTTCTCCCTAGAATTTTTTAGGAAGTTTGGACTGAAACATAAGAGCTCTAGCAACAAGAAGCAAATGTCGATGTTTCCTTTCAACCATAACGTTTTGTTGAGGAGTTTCGGATAAATGATGTATAATTCCTTTTTCAGCAAAAAATGGTTTCATGTCAAGTTCCTTGGCATTGTCTGATCTTACTTGCATTGTCCTATTAAATTGGGTCTCATTCAGTTTATAAAAACCAGGTAGGATTTACTGAACATTTGACTTGTGCCTCATAAGATAAACCCAGGTGACTAGTGAAATCATCAACTAATGTAAGGAAATAGTGAAACCATTGATTGCAGCATCAGAGTATGGTCCCCATACATCAATATGCAATAACTCAAGGGGGTGCTCAGTGTTTTTGACATAAGAGGGAAAAGGAAATCTCTTTTGTTTTGCCAAAGGACAGATTTCACATACTTTATTTGAATGAGAAATTATATCAGGTTTGGATTTATGTATTACACTCAATATGTTATGAGCAGCATGACCAAGCCTATAATGCCAATTGTCAAACAATGATGACTCCAAATAGGTGTTTACATTATAAACAAACACTGAATCAAATTTGTATAGTACTAGAGACTCCAGATGCTTTTTCAGAGGAATTGGAGCTTGCTGAAGAAAGTACAAACCTGCATATTCTTTAGCGTAACCAATCATCATTTGGGGAGACTGGCTGATAGAACTCTAGTCGTATAGCACTAGAGATTTATTTATTGATTCAATAACACCGTAATGCATATAGCTGAATACAGTAGAATAGAGGTAGTTCTTCCCTAAACTAGAGCAGCTTGCTTCTCAATGGGTATGCTCACCCTACTGTCACAATTTTTTCTTACTTCTTTTCCTACCCTCTCTCCTCACTTACTCCCCGTACATAGTGTTCCCCTCCCCATGCACATTATGTTATTCTAACTACTTTTGCCACCTCAGCTGATACTAACTACCCTTTTGGCCCACTGTTCTTTCTTTTAGAATACACCCTCCATACTATCGGTTTATTCCCTCTCCTATTGTCCCCCTCATCTGCTAAATCACCCTCTCCTCTATCAGTTCTATCACTGCCGCCTCCTGAAAGAACAGCCTTGTCCTCAAGGCTGAAGTGAGGAAACTGGCTTCTAATCACTAATTCATCTTCCCATGTTGCTTGCTCCATTGGCTGACCCTTCCACTTGACCAACCATTGTTGTGTTGAACTCCCAGAAGCCCTAACTGTTCTGCTGGCCAGTACATCTTCAGGTTCCACCAGATCTGTCAATTCAACTTCCATACCTTCTGGTAATGCTGCCTCCACCGAATAGTTGCCCACTGCCCTCTTTAGTTGCGAAACATGGAATATCGGATGAACTCTAGAGGTAGGAGGAAGTTTGAGTTTGTAGGCCAGTGCTCCCAACTTGTCCACAATTTGAAAAGGACCATAGTACCTTGCTGCTAACTTTTGGTTGATGCGTCTGGCCACGGTGAGCTGTCGATGAGGGCGTAGTTTTAGGAAAACCCACTCCCCTACTTGAAAGGATTGTGGGGTGCATTTTTTGTCAACATACTTCTTCATTTACTCTTGAGCTCTCTGCAGATTGTACTTCAGCTGGGTTAATGCTTCATCCCTATCCAGTAAGTCTCTAGCCGCTGCCTCCACTCTGGTCTCCCCTTGCAAATACCGCACAAGAGTAGGAGGTTTCCTCCCATACACCACTTCAAATGGTGTGGAACCCGTTGAGATATGAAAACTAGTATTATACTACAATTCAGCCCATGAAATCCAATAGGACCAATTCTTAGGTTGTTCCGACGCAAAACATCTCAAGTAGGTTTCTAAACACCTATTGAGAACCTCCGTTTGTCCATCCGTTTCCGGATGATAAGATGAACTCATCGTTAGCATGGTACCTTGTAGACGAAATAATTCCTTCCAAAAATGACTTACAAACAAGGGATCACGATCATTTACAATGGACAAAGGAACTCCATGTAAGCGCACGATCTCCTTAGCAAACACCTCAGCCACACTCCTTGCAGTATACGGATGCTTTAAGAGGATGAAGTGGCCATACTTCGAGAGTCGATCCACCACCACTAACACTGCCTAAAATCCTTTAGACCTTGGAAGTCCCGTGATAAAATCCATTGAAATATCCTCCCAAATCTGATTAGGAATAGGTAAGGGCTGCAACAACCCTCCAGGTGATGTTGCAACATATTTTTGTCGTTGGCATGTGTCACAAGACTTGACAAAGTCTTGAATAGTCTTCTTCATTCCGATCCAATAGAGATTACAAGCAATTCTTCGGTAAGTACGCAAAAACCCTGAATGGCCTCCAGTAGGTGAAGAGTGATATTCTTTCAGAAGAGTAGGAATCAATGAGGATGTAGCTGAAATAACCAGCCTTCCTTTGTGCAAGAGAACCCCCTGCTGCCAAGAAAACCCAGATTTGGGGTTCGGTTGCTGCTGCAACTCATGGATAATTTTGCATAAGGTCGGATCATGTTGTACCTCAAGTTGGAGTTGCTGACCTTCTGCCCACATTGGGAAAGAAACCAACAGCTGAAGTTCCCCTTCCTCATAAACTCTTGACAAGGCATCAGCCGCCTTATTTTCGGGACCCGGTTTATACATGATTTCAAAGTGGTACACCAAAAGTTTAGACATCCAACACTGCTGATCTGTTGTGGTGATTCGTTGTTGCAACAAATGGCGTAAACTTTTCTGATCGGAATAAACCACAAAGGGACGCCCAAGCAAGTAATGGCGCCAATGGTTCACTGCCAACATTAAAGCCATCAATTCCTTCTCATAGGCTGACTTAGAGAGATTTGCTGCTGAAAAAGCTTTGCTGAAATAAGCTATGGGTCTGCGATTCTGCATCAAAACTGCTCCGACTCCATTACCTGAGGCATCACATTCAATCTCAAAAGGTTGGGAGAAATTAGGAAGAGCTAAAACCGGGGATGTTGTCAAAGCCCTTGAGAGCCTCAAAGGCCTCCAACGCGGCAGAATTCCAATGGAACCCTTCCTTCTTAGTCAATTCCATCAATGGCTTTGCTATTTTCCCATAATTCATAATGAACTTGCGATAGTACCCGGTTAAGCCTAGAAATCCTCTTACCCCTTTAACATTCTTGGGAATAGGCCATGTTAACACACTACGGATCTTCGCCGAATCCACTGCTACTCCTTGTCCTGAAATAAGATGCCCCAAATACTCCACTGTATGCCTTCCAAAACTGCACTTCTGTTGATTAGCCACAAATTGGTTATTTTGCAAAACCTCCAAAACCATGGACAAATGGGAAAGATGAGAGCTCCAATCTGCACTATATACCAAAATATCGTCGAAGAAAACCAACACAAACTTCCGAAGAAAAGATCGGAAAATATCATTCATGGTAGCCTGAAAGGTTGCCGGCGCGTTGGTTAAACCAAACAGCATTACCAGGAATTCGTAATGGCCGTTGTGAGTTCGGAAAGTTGTCTTGTGTATGTCTTCCTCCACCACCCTAATTTGGTGGTAACCGGACTTGAGGTCTATCTTAGAAAAAACATGAGCATTGTGAAGTTCATCCAACAACTCATCCACCACAGGAATAGGATACTTATCTGGGATTGTAACCCGACTTAGTGCTCTATAATCGACGCACATTCTCCACGTTGCATCCTTCTTTCGTACTAAAATAACTGGACTGGAGTAAGCACTTGAACTTTGCCGAATGATTCCCATTTTCATCATCTGTTGGACTTGTTTTTCAATCTCATCTTTATGGTGATGAGGGTATCGGTAGGGTCTAACACTAATAGGACCCTGCCCTGGCTGCAAGACAATGGCATGGGAGTGTCTCCTCTCTGGAGGCAGTCCCCTCAACTCTTGAAAGACCCCTGAGAATTTACCCAACACCCTCTTTAGCTCTCTTGCTCTGATGTGGTCAGCCCAAGTGATTGAACTTCAGATGTTACAACCTCTTTTGTTTTATGAAACTCACCAGAAAAACTTTCTAACAGACTGTGTAAGGAAGCTGGCTCTTGCAAGTGTTGTCTTCCCCTTGGTTGGACTGACGTGGAGTTGGCATTGCCGCATAATGCCACATCTCTTCCCTCATATTGGAACTGCATAGTCCTTTCCTTCCAGTCAACAACAACCTTCCCCAAAGTTTGCAACTAAGCAATCCCTAAAATGATGTCCATGCCTCCCAATTCCAACAAATATGCATCAAAATTCCATTCTAGGTCCTCCATCCGAATGGGAATTGCCATACATTTTTCGTCGGTGAAGACCTTATGTCCATCTCCCAAACGAATACCCAGATTCTTTGTCTTGGTCACCGTTAATCCCAAACCATTGACTAGTTGGGGAGAGATGAAGTTGTGGCTTGCGCCACTGTCAATCAACACAACAATCGGAACCCCACGAATTTCCCCCTCAATCTGCATTGTTTTGCTTTCTGACAACACTAACTTGTGAAACCCGAATACACCCATAGCCCTACACTCCAGCGCAACCTCCTCATCCTCCGACAACTCTCCTTCAATGGCTATTATCTCCCCATCATCGTTCAAGGTCTCATTTGGATGGAGGATTGTATATCCTCCATCCCAGCTTCAAGGCTAGCCGTACGAGTTTCCAATAGCTCAACTCTGTCTGACATATTCGGTGGCATGTAGATGAATCTCCAACTTTAAATGAAAAGCACAGTGAGTAAACTGTCAGCCCTTCTGATGAGGTATCCGGCAGGTCGGACCAATGATAGACCTCTAGTCTTATAGTACTAGAGATTTATGTATTGATTCAATAACACCGTAATGCCTATAGCTGAATACA
>JAOTBA010000005.1:30312112-30325913 GCA_025629845.1 Erythroxylum squamatum
GATGCCGCGGTATCACCCGCAAACACACGCCGGGGTATCACCCCCAAACACCTACGGGTGGGGTGTGGGGTCCAACATTAGATGACATTATATTATTTAATATGATAAATTGTTTTTTATGCAGACCTCAGAGAATCCAATAGAGAACAAGTTCATCTATGATCTTGCAAAAGGACCTTTGCGAACTGTTAAATCATATATAGTGTATTTTGTTAATGGATACAAATCTCATACAGAATATTATGGTCATAGCATGGCAACAGTAAATACTGGGGTTTTCATATAGGAAAATTGATGGATTGCTATGGTAAAATTTCTAAGATACTTGAAATTGAGGACCCTGCATTGCTAATAAAACGGAGTGTGATATTTAAGTGTGAATGGTTTGATCTAACTCCTGATGTTGGAACAAAAGTGCACAGTCGATACAATCTAGTTAAAATAAATCAGTGAAGAAGAATTAGATAATTTGAACCTTCCATGTTGGCGATGCAAGTGATCCAGGTGTATTATGTCCCTTTTCCTAGCTTACAACGAGATAACTCAGATTGGTTGGCCATATGCAAAGTAAAACCTAAAGGTGTTTTTGAGTTACATAGAAAAGGAGAAAATAAGAGAATTGAAAGTGAAGCGTTTCAAAAAGATGTTTATGAAATAAATGCACGTGTAACATATGATGAGAATCAACCTTTGAACGATCCAAATAATGAATATGTTGAAATTTCATCTGGAGAGGATGAGGAGGACCAGAGATCTGAAGCGGAGCCTAAGTTTGATTCTAATTCTTCGGAAAAAGAAGAAGATGATGATTTTGATTTACAATTAAATGCTGATAATTATTAATTTGTGTTTATAATAGAATATTATATGAATAAATCTATTATTGCATCAACAATATATTGTTATATGATAAGTGTAAATTGCATTATGTTTTAGGGCATAGTTTGATATGTGTTTAGCTGTTAATTCGATCATTTAATATGTGTTTAGGTTAGAATTGTGTTAGTTTGTTAATTATTTGTGTTTTAAGTGTTTTATGGGTTAGTACAAGCTTTTGCGCTTACATATTATGTTTTTGAGGTACCTTGATGCGTTTGCGAGTATTTCAGGATCAACATCAAAGAACGGAGAAGTTTTGGAGACGTCAGGACCGAAAGAATGGCTCACGATCATGGCATAACAGGTAACAATCGTGACAGAAGTATTGGAGTTAGCCCACGATCGTGGCCCATATGCCACAATCATGACAGAAGCCTAGGATGTGGCCCACAATCGCTGCATGCATCTGGTAGACGCGCAGACACTCAAAAACGTCAAGTTTTGAGGGATGTTTTGAACTTCGAAAAAATCCTAAGGCTACTTAGAACACAAAAGGTATTTAAAGAATAAGACAAAGAAGAAGAAGGAGCATTTGCAGCAACCACTTTTAGAGAACCTAGACAGAATTATCGAGAGATAGAGAAAGAGAAGAAGGAAGAGAGAAGAGGAGAAAAAGCTTACTTGACGTACTTCCCAGATTAGGAGTTTCACAACATTGGTGCCTTCCGTCGTCTGTTCAATTTCATATTTCCTGTAATTTTCAATTTTATTATTGTATAGAATTGAAATAATAGTTAATGATAGGATTTTTGGATGTTGATGATATTCTAAACTCACCTTCGGAGTTTTATCTTTGATTTAATAAAATTTGTTTGTTAACGTTTTACTGGATTTATTGTAATTTAATTTCAACAATTGCATAATTTGGTGATAAACTGAGAGGGTGAATCGAGTGAAAAATAATTAACTTGGGCTAACGAGAGTTAGGCGATTTAATAGAACAAGAATTAAATCAAATCGGTAAATTGTGTGAAGAGAGATCTTGCATAGGTTTTCGATAGTTTATTAGACAACTTCATATTTAATTAGAGTTTTGGATAGATTGTTAATTAAGAAATTGCAACTTCCATATTCTGGTTAAGGATTATAAATTAGGGTTAATGGTTATAACTCGAGAGAGAGTAATCAACCCTAGGATCGTCTAGAACCAATAATCCAGTAATTCATAATCGATTAGGTTAGAATTAAAGATAGGTAAAATTCCCTTTCCTCAATTGATAGTTCCTTAAGTTAATTCTTGAGTGTGCGTTGCAATTGCTAAATTGTTAATACTTTCATGATTGATTCTTGAATTGATTTAATTGATTAAATTAAATTCCTGTTTTAGTTTTGTTACATTTTGAATTTCTGAGATTTATTTTAGCCTAAGATTTTAGGATTAGATTATCCCTCCTCGTGGGATCGACACCTTAGGTACTACGCGAACGACCCGTGTACTTGCGGATTATCGAGGTTAATCAATTAAAACTTACACACATCGAAAAAAACCCGATCATTATATATTGAATTTATATTATTCTATTACTAGAAAATCTAATAAAATATGAATTTCATGTTAAAAATATGCCATTAAAGAGAAAACAGGATATGATGCGGCCAAGGTTCAGGTTACCACGATTTGGAGAAGCCAGTGCATTTCCAAGTGAAGCATCACATTTTGCAGATGCTACTGCACATCCAGATGAGGCGTCACTTTCTGTACCTACTGTTATGCCATCCAGCAACCCTACTACACCATCCACCAGCCCTAGATCATCCACCAACCCTAGACCATCCACCACCCCTAAACCAACAGAGATATCAGGGGTAAACATTGTGGATGAAAGAGGCGACCTCAAGCCTGGAGCTAAGCGAGTTGATGGAAGAACATCCATCACAATTGTCAACAATTTGTAAGTAAATTTCTAAAATTTTTGTTATACATGATAACAACATAGGTTTATATTGAAGTTATAGGTTTTAGTTTGACAATGATCTAAAATAACTTATATATTAGGTTGGTTCTGTCTGGAACATGCTCAAGAAATATTTCATCCAAGTTCAAGGAAATGATATATCTTGAGGATTGTATATGGAATAATGTCTTTTAGCTGACAAAGGATTTTTATTATCAGGAGTTTGAGGTACGCAAAATATATTTTTTAATATTTTTTATTTTATACATTAATTAGATAAATATTGTCATTTATAAGTACTTCTAATATGTTTTTTTATTTTTCAGAAAGAATTTTTTTTAGATCCAAAATTTGATGCGGTAATTTATAATGTACGGGAGAGGCGAGCTCGTACACGTTATAGAGACTTTCTTGCTTCGATACACAAGAATGATGTACGACCACCATATATATATGAAGAAATATAGAGTCGTTGGTCAGTATTAGGCATCACTAGAGCCAATATTCATTTCAGAGCACAATTCTGCCAACATATGTGGAGGACCAGAGAGAGAGAGTCTACCCGTACGCATTGGAGAATCTTAACCTACCAGGAGCATACACTTCAACTTGTAAGTATCAAAACTTTATACTTATATTCTGATTTTTTTTACTTTGATGTATGAAATTTGATTTCAATGTAATTTGATGTATAGAATTTAAAATGAAAATATATATGCATTATAAAGAATAATAATATTATAAATGTTTGTGTTGTTTAGTTATTTTTTTTGGTCTAATGTTGAATGCAAAACACATTACTAGTCTTACGCTCAAAATCGCAAGTATACGGGTCGTACTTGTAGTTGAAAGCGGATATCGATCCTACGAGAATTGTGCTTAGGCATCATTTAATTCAGGTTGTTCTTTGTTTAAAAAATCATTTCAATAGAATTTAAAAAGATAAGTAAAATAAAGACAAACTAAAAGTAATAGGGAACAACACAACCCAAACCAAAATCGTAAACTAAGACCTAGAGAAAATCAAGATTAAACATTAGGACTTGTCATTATCCCTATTTGCTCCCCTCTAATTAATTGATTCAATTTATGCTTGGCCCAAGATTTCCTACAATTTTAGCTACCCTCTCTTAAGGTGTAACTAAATGTCACTAGTTAAATAAATTAGAAATAACTTTGAGATCTCTCGATGTGCAAAGTCTTTCCTAAACATTCAACTAGATATGAAGCTATCTTATCGGTAGTGTATTGATCTATTGAAATCTCTTCCTAATAAATCAATAACTTGTTATTTATAGGTCTATTAATTGATAGCTCTCGTTGTTCAATTAACACAGATTACCAGGCTCACTCTTTTGATTTATTGCAAGGTTTAAGCATAATAAATAACATGAACATGTATATTATTAAATTAATAACCAAAGGTTCACAAATAGTTCAACATCAAACCCTAAAAATTGTTTTAGCCAATCATAATATCCATAACATCCCCAACAATCTAATAACCATGATAAACATGCTAAAAGAGAAAGAAATTGAAATAAGACTGGACGGGGCATCTCCTCCCCTTCTTTGCCCAATCTAGAAAATCTGGATGACGGGGTGCTCTTTGCCCAATTGGGAATGAAACCTTGAATCTCCCCCTATATCTAGGCTCTCAATCTGTCTTTTGGCTCCAGGAAGCAAGTTCCACGACCCTCTGGTGGCTTTTGGGATTCTATCGCTTATAAAGTGACGAAAACGTTAAAAAAAAAGTGAAAATCGTGTGTCTCTTCGACTTTCAATTCCCACGATCATGGGAATTATTCTTGTGCTTCCCACGATCATGGGTTAACTTAATAGAAACTTTCTCCATAGATTTCCCACGATCATGGAAAACATGCCTTTTTCCACGATCGTGGGTTCTTGTTTTTCAGTAGCTCCACTTCTCTTTTCTTCTCTTGGTCCCTAGCTTAATCACAAAGGTGTCTACCTTCATTCCTATGCCAAAATGATCAATTCCTATCCTAGACCAATATCAAACACAAAAGATCAACCATGAAGATCAAACTAAACAAAAACACACAAAACAAGTCCTAAAACATAATAATACTAACCTATCGTGTAAGAAACACATACCAAATACATAGAAAAACACATACTAATGCACAACTATCAACTTCCCCACACTTAAATCCTTGCTTGTCCTCAAACAAAATCAAACTCAACCAATCAATTCCATCACTTCATTTTCACAAAAATCAAAGCATGCAATCCTTTGAATTTTGGCTAACTAAAATGTCAAGCTATTACACTTGTAATGACTACTTTTCATTAGTGTACATAAGCAAACTCAATTTATGGCACCATCATTCAAACCTTCCTCACGATTTCACTCATTTCTCTCAAGTGTTTGATGGTTAGTGTTTCGCTCAATCTCCCTATAGGAAACTACACTACCGTAAGCTTGCTAATACACCAATTCTACTCTACAATGATTACATGCATAAATAGATCAAAAGGGCTTGTTTCGAGTTGTAATGTGGTAAGGGTTAAGGTAGGTCAAATGATTTAAGGTTTAATACAAGCATGCATAAAGTAATAAGTGAACAAAGGGATACAAAATATATTCTGAGATATACAAATGTAAATATACTACTGCTCCGCACTTATTGATGCTACCAAAATGTTCTTCCCTTTTTCTTTTCTTTTTTCTCTTTTCCTTTTTTTTCTTCTTTTTCTTTTTTTTATATAATTGAAGAAGCGACAAACAAAATAGCAACTAGATACAATGTGATCGAAGAGTAGAAGTATAACTTAACTCATCTCAGAACGAAAAAAATTTGTACCAAAAATCCCAAACTAGTGCATCACTTAATACTTATTAAGCTTGTGAATGGGTAGGCTAATGAGGTTTCTGGTTTTGAAATATGAAGTGTTTTTAAGAAACAAAAGGGTTAAGGCTCAACGAGGCTAACAAGGGATAATAACAAGGGTAGGTAATTTAAGTCGAGGGTTATCACAAAAAAGGGCCTTAATCAATTCTATTAAGCATGCATCCAATAGACTCAAACCGATTCAAAGTAAGTTCTGAAGGTAGTAACCTAAAAGGGTATCACACACTCATAGAAATAAGATGATTATAGATGGAGTCATATAAGCTCAATCCTCACGTTGGCTCAAATGAAAATTCATTATGCATCTCTACCTCATTGCTTAAGTGTCACATTTTGAGTAAGCTTATGCAACCAACTACTTTTCATCACTCAACACGATTCACTCTTTACTCAAGTAGCCTAATTCAAGTTCAAGCATGCATTCAATCTTATTCAAACTAGCATGACAGAATCTCATGGAAAAACATAACATAACATCAAACAACAACCTAATATGCCTAAAACATACATCCTAAATAATAAATAAAATAAATTTAAATGATGCAATTGACAAGGCAAATGTCACCTCCCTCCACTTGGACAACACATTGTCCTCAATGTGACAAGACATCCATAAAATGAAATCAAAACATCAAACACAACATCAACCAAGAAAACAAATAACACAACTAACAAAGTAAATAAAACAATATAAACAGTGAAGGGTAAGAAGGCTTATTGATAGAGATACTGATAGGCTTTTATTTGATGCATTAATGTAAGTGAATTGTGTAATGTTTTGAGAAAGATATTATGTTAAATTGACGTTTTTATATTATCTTTAAGTGTTAGGAGTTTTTAGGAAAACAGAGAAAAAAGATAGCAATTTTGGAATGCACAAAACGCCATACACCAACAGCAAATTGAAGGCTATGCATTGGGTAACAACGCAACCAACCAAGCAAAAAGGGAGTGGGTTCAGTGTTGTTTTAAAAAAGAAAGAGCAAAGTAGCATGATAAAAAAAAAAAGCAAAAGGAGGTTCAGCGTTTTAACAAAAACGTTGCACAACCCATTCAGAAAAAGGAGAAGGGATCTAGCATTTGGAAAAATAATTAGGGTATAATCTCCATTCAAGCAAGAATGCAGCCTCCACATAAAACAACAATAGCACAAACCCTCCACTCACTCACTCACTGCCGCAAGCTCCATCCTCCACTCAAAAAAACGTAGCCCTAATCCACCGCAAGATAACACAACATCCCACTCACGGAACTCACCAAAAACAGCAGCCCCACTCAACATAAACCCTCCACTCACTCACCAAAATCGCAGCCACCACCAGCAAAACTTGGACACCTTCACTCCATTCACAGCCAAAGCACGCAGGAGTCTTCATTCAGCAACAACACGCAACAGCTCCACTCCACTCATGGAACCAGCAGCCACTAAACGCCAACAAGGTAGCCACGCAAAGGAGATTGGAGAGCAAGTTGTTCTACAACAGTTTGGAGCCATGTTCTTCATTTTCAAATTGATTCCTTCATAAGTTTGTCTAGGATTTATGCTTGTGGATTGCTTGGCATGATGATTTATGGCTATAACCTTAATTTCTCTTAGGAATTTGATGTTTTGGTGATGCTTTAATATTGAATTTTACTGGAATCCATGACTGAATATCCATATACTTGTTGATTTTTCCTTGGGTTTATTTGTTATTCCTTTGGATCATTGGATGCTTACTTAGTATAAATTCACCTTTGGAAAAAGGGGTTTTACTAGAAGATTGAAGGAAATTTCTGCTAAAATTTTCTTGTGAGTTGGGAGACCTAAGAAACTTAGGAGGTAAAAATAAAAGATTTGAGTTTAGAACTTACGAAACTTTAAGAAAAACTTAAGTAAAGGATGACTAAGTGATATCTAGAGTGGGTAGATTAATTCACCTTTAGGAGAAGGGGATTAATTACTCTTAAAATTCACATACAAGGTTAGGATTTTTCATTTGTGGAGGATAGCTATTTCATTATTAAGGTTGGCATAAATATCAATCCCTAAGAGAAAGTCATTCCCCATTGAAGTTAATACTTTTAATTATTCAATTGTTTCACTCTTTTCTTAATTATTTATTGCATAGATTTGTCATATTCATAGTTATTTTGGTTGCATTGAATTGGGTAGTTGCTTAGAAATTCCTTTGAGTTTTTAATAATTCTTTACATTGCTTTTAATTTCCCAAAATTTCACCCAACCCAATAGCAAACATTGGTAGCTAGCATAGATTTGAACATTCTCATAATCCCTGTGAACGTGACTCGGTTCTTATCGATTTATTACTCACTTCGACAACCGTGCACTTGCGGTTCATGAACATTTATGGAGACTGAGGTGGTGAAGGCGTAGGAGATGGGACTTTAATGTTCTTTTTCTGGAAGAACTTCAAGAACTTCTTCTTTCCTTGTGTACTTGTTACACATACCAAATACTTAGAAAAACATATATTAATGCACAACTATCATCTAACAGGGGGTAAATATCATAAAAATAGAGGAAATTATGTCAGAATTTTTGTAAATTGTAGTTCACTTATAACAATTTATTCTGATATAAGAAAAGTCTATGAGCAGGAAGCCTATACCATGCCAGCTCTTTTTGTACACTCACATCAAGAAGCATAATGATGTGACCTTCGTTAATACCCAATGCAGACAACTTCATGTATGTAAAATATATACTTAAATATTAATTCTTAAAAAGTATCACTTATTAACATAAACAATTATAGTTATAGGACCAATATAAGAAAGCATTAAACGACAGTCTCAGAACTCCGAAACTATTGATGAAAGTCAAGCATATCTTGATGTAGTGGGTGGTAGGGACCGCCATGGAAGGATTTTCGGCTTAGGTTCATTTGCAAACACATGTTATTGGCAATCCTCCATATTTACTACAACTGCATCTTGTAGGCGGTCCGCATTAAATGAAAGAGTCATTCAGCTTGAGAGCACAGTAGAGAGGTTGGCAACTCAGTTGCAACAGTCGATGAAGTACATAGACTAACTTCGTAATGAGATGAATCAGTTGAAGGGGAGGGACAAAACCTCATCACAGCACTCAGAGCATCCGCCTTTAATACCTACATAGCTTAGATGGATAAGTGAATGTATTTGATGTTTTGCTACTCTTAAGTTTTTGTATAAATTCTTAATTTATAGTTATTTTCAAGATACATATTCGTGTACATTTTAATTTTTTATTATATTAACAATTAAGATAATGTTTATTTTATATTTGTGGTCAAAGTTATATTATTTTAAAAATTAAATATACAAAAAAAAGATTATGAACAGAAAACTTAGGTAGGAAGTGAGAAATAGGGGTAGAAATTTATCGAAGTTAAATTTTTCGACAGAACTACAATATTATGTCGCTAATTAACGACATGACGATAACTTTTGTCGGTACATTACCGATAGAACATACAATTACATCCCTAATTAGCGACGAAATAAATAAATATGTATATAAGTTACCGACGAAATATATCAATCTGTTGGTAAAAATTTAGTGACGATTCATGTTTCCATCAGTAACTTTAGCGACGAATTGTTATATATTTGTTGGTAACTTTAGCGATGGACCTATGATTTAGTGTCGGCAAATTCATTGACGAAATATTGGGATTCTGTCCGCAAAGTAGTGACGAAATATTATAAATCTATCAGTAAATTTTCTTTAACTTACCGATGGAAATCTAAAATTCTGTAGCTAAAGGTACTGACAGATGCATAAACTTCCATCGCTAAAGTTACCGACAGATGCACAAACTTCCATCGCTAAATTTACCAACGACCTTTTTTCCGATGTTTCTTTTCGTCGATAATTTCTATTGCAAAAACCTATTTTTCTTATAGTGTAATATCACTACTATGTAAATTTGATGTACTTTGTGGAATGTCATAGTAAGCAGTATCAAGGAAAGAATAAGAATGGTCATTGCACTTGTTAGTATAGGATAAGTAATTGGAATCAAAAGGAAATATATGTTCATGAAAAACAACAATTTTTGAGACAATGAGTTTATGACTATCAAGATCATATATTTTGTACCGTTTAATGCCAATAGGATATCCAATAAAAACACATTTTCTTACTCTAGCTTCTGACTTTTGTCTATGATTATTAAGTGTTGAAGCAAAACAAAGAGAACCAAAGACCTCCATGTAAGTATAAAGAAGAGGTTTGCTAGAGAGTTTTTCATAAGCTGTCAGATTTTGCAAGATTTTATAGGCATACTATTAATTGTATAACAGGATATAAGTATGGCTTCTCCACAAAATTTTTTAGAAAATTTGGACAGAAACATAAGAGCTCTAGCAACAACAAGCAAATGTTGATGTTTCCTTTCAACTCTTATTCAGCAAAAAATGGTTTCATGTCAAGTTCTTGGATATTGTCTGATCTTAATTGCTTAATTTTTCTATCAAATTGAGCCTCAATTAGGTTATAGAAGCCAGGTAGGATAAACTGAACATCTGACTTATGCCTCATAATATAAACCCAGGTGACTCTAGTGAAATCATATACCAATGTAAGGAATTAGTGAAAACCATTGATTGCAGCATCAAAATATGGTCGTCATACATCAAAATGTAGTAACTTAAAAGGGTGCTCAGTGTTTTTGACATGATAGGGAAAAGGAAGTCCCTTTTATTTTGCCAAAAGACAAGTTTCACAAACTTTATTGGAATGAGAAACTATATCAGGTTTGGATTTATGTGTTGCACTCAATTTGTCATTAGAAACATGACCAAGCCTATAATGCTAAATATCAAACAATGATGACTTTAAACTGGTGTTTACATTGGAAATGAATGTTGAATCAATTTATGTATAGTACTAGAGACTTCAGACATATTTTCAAATGAATTTGGATCTTGTTAAAGAAAATACAAGCCCACTTACTCTTTAGCAAAACCAATCATCATTTAGGGACACTGGCCTTGGATTACATAATGTTTAGATGAAAACACAAAGGAACACTTGTGAGTTTTTTTGTAAATATTTAACAGATAAGAGGTTAAATTTGAAAGAGGGTATACTTATAACATTGTGTATATGTAGTGAACAAGAGAGTGATACTAAACCTAGATGTGTAACTTGAGCCTTTTGTCCATTTGTTATCTGAACATATAGATTGTTAACTGGCTTGACATTATACGAGAGTAAAGTGTTACTGCACATATGATCAAATGCACCTGTATCTAACACCCATTTATCATGTGATGATGTTGTAGTAGCCTGAAATGCATTAAGTATGATTTTGGTGCATGAAAAAAGTAGGCTAAGAGTTATACCTGCAAAATTGGAATAGTGTGTGTTACCCATATCTCTTGGTTGTGTATTGTGTACACCATAGTTAGAGCCTGATGATCGAGTTGTTGAAATAGTTTGTTGTGCTTGTACCATTCCTTGTCCACTTAGAAGTTCTAATAGTCGCTACATCTAATTCTTGGTTAGTGTTATTGGAAATGTTTCTTGGATTTGAGTGGATTCACAAATTCACTTCCATCGGAGCTAACTCCATTAACCAATGTCATCCCTCGTCGTTTTGATTTGCTAAATTTGAAGTCAAGAGGAAAACCTATTATTCTATAGCATTTTTCTTTTGTATATCCTTTCTTTCCGCAATGGCTACACATAATTTATGATTTCCCTTTCTTATTTTATTCTCCAAGATATGCTAGAGCAGATGATTCAATCAAAGGTTGAGATAAACCTTGAATCAATCTTCTAGACTCATCTCTCATCACCATATTATATACCTCCTATAAGGGATGAAAAGGCTTCATCAATAAGACTTGTAAATTATGATGAGAGCATGACTCATTTAATCCATTCAAGAACTTAAAAACAACATTCTTCAATTGTTGATCCACATAATGTTGGAAACATTGTGGATTGCAAACTCTAGACATGCAATAAGGGTAAGGTCTACAGTATCTAAGCTCCTTAAGAATCATGGTTAGTTTTGTATAATATACATCAATAGATTTGTTCATTGATTTAACATGGATAGATCATATTGCAATCTGCATATTTGACTATCATAAGGTTGACCAAAGAGTTTTTTGAGTAATTCACATATTCTAACTTATATAAAATAATGTAGAAATTAGAGGCTGACTCATATAATTCACTAACCAGCAGATGATTAAATTTTTACATCGAATCCATATATTGTAAAGTAGATCATTGATATTTGGTTTAGAAATTGTACCATCAATGAAACCAATATTGTTTTTGATTGAAAGAGTTAGAATAAATGATATCCTCTATGTTGCATAGTTTAGTGTAGTAAGTTTTGGAGATGTAACCAACATGTTGTGATTATCTGATGGATGAATGAAAGAAGGAGAGTTCGAGTCTTCCATTGATGACGAAGTTTGTGACGAAGCTAGGCTCTGATTGACATGAGGACTCTGAACAAAGATAGCAGGCAGCCTTGGTGTAGATTAAGCTATCCTTGAAACCTTATATTCAAGTAGCTATGATACCATGTTTGAACTTTTGAGAGCGCAGAAGGAAGAATAAGAGGTTAAATAAAATCGTGAAAGACTATATACTTCATTCATTTCACTAAGCTATATATACAAAGTGTTTGATATAAGTTACAACTAACAACATAATATTGACTTGTTTAACTAATTGAACCAACACTTATTTTATGTACAACTCATCTAACTAACTTATTCCTGATTCAGTTCTTTCTTTTTGTTCTAAAAATAGATTTTTATTTTTCTTTTCACAGTTTTTGCAATGAAAATTTATAACACGTTCTGAATCTAGATATAAGGTAATATTAATAATAATAATAATAAATTTATTGTTATAGTTTAGCTGTAGAATGAGCTAACTTAGTGAAGTTCTTGACATGAAAATCCATCTGGATTCCAGTTGCTTGAAACTGGTTTTATCGCAATTAATCCCATATAGTACAATCATAACACATCAAAAGACTTGAGTCAGATTCCATTTTTCATATTGGGATTAAGATTTACCTAGGATTTTGGTCTATCGTATATTAATATAAATGCATTGATGACGAGTGCAGTGTGACGCCAGTATATTACTCTCCAATATTTTTTCGTTTGTTGAAGTTACGATTTTTACATGCCAGAAATTCTTTAGTTTATGACATATATATAATTAATTAATATAATTTGCCGTAAAATTTCGTCTCCTGATGATAATCAGATAAAAAGTGGAAGAGAGTTATGACCGGCCCGATGGAAGTGGAAGTCCCATTTAGTGCTTTTCTTTAAATATTTTCAGACGAAAAGATAAGAATGAGAGGGTCTAGTCCACGTCAATCCCTGTCAGCTGAACCTGTTCTATTCTAGGCTTCTAGCCGCATCTCGACGAAATTACCTAATAAAAAGGGAAGGGATCCTCTGTCCCCGATAAAAAGGCTCCCTGTACCCCTTCAATCCAAGTCATTTTGTCCCCAATAACTCTGGCCTCCCTGTACCCCTTCAATCCAAGTCGAATGTCCCCAATAACTCTGGCCCCCCTTACCCCTTCAATCCAAGTTATTTATTAGGGACAGAAGATCTCAAGCCTAATAAAAATATTACTGTAAACTAAAAAGTATAGCAAAAGATACATAACTAAAAGTGGCTAGCCCGTGAAACCAACTTCCGAGTATCCACATTGGTCAAAAAAAATGTTCCAAGTAGTCACCAGCCTGTCAGATTGGATACTTTTGAGAGTGTCACTTTATAAAAGAAGCATATTTAAAGGCTGTTTGAATGACTTGGATTGAAGGGGTACAGGGGGTCAGAGTTATTAGGGACAGAGGATCTCAAGCCTAATAAAAATATTACTGTAAACTGAAAAGTATAGCAAAAGATACATAACCAAAAGTGGCTAGCCCGTGAAACCAACTTCCGAGTATCCACATTGGTAAAAAAAAAAAGTTCCAAGTAGTCATCAGCCTGTCAGATTGGATACTTTTGAGAGTGTTACTTTATAAAAGAAGCATATTTACAGGCTGTTTGGAACGTAGTGAATTGAATTCATGTATGAATTAAATTGAATTACATTAATGAAATTAGAATTGAATTCAATTTACACTGTTTGGAACAAATCCAGTAATATTAGAATTGAATTCA
>JAOTBA010000005.1:30335210-30345312 GCA_025629845.1 Erythroxylum squamatum
TATTGGCTTCTTTATGATTGATTAAAGAATGAAGTGATGCATTGGATGCACATCACTTCTTTCTTTCATGATAACCATAATTGACAAGGAGAGTAAGAAGTGTTCTTGCATTTTTGACTCACTCTCTCCTCTCATGCATGCATAATCGAAGCTTGAATGAGAAGAGTTTCATTTTTTGCTTCTTTCTTCTAAGAAAAATTTCCTTAAAATATTTTTTCTCCTTTCCTACCAAAGGATCTTCTTAACCAAGCTATACAAGAAGAACAAGTGGTAGATCAGATTGGTCTAGGATACAACAACAAGAAGAGGATACATTGACAAAGGAAAGGTTATAAAAGAGTCAAAGCTATAGCAAGGATTCGGAGAGGATATAAAAGCAAGGAGTCAAAGTTGTAGCAAGGAGTCGGGATATTTCTACCACTTTGTTCTAATGTAAATTATTTTCCTTATACCGTATCATGTATGGCTGAAACATGTTGATATGGTTATGTTATTTTCGTTGTGTTTTGATTTCGAAAAAGTTTTGAAATTTACCGTTTTAGCCAAATCTTGCATGACTTTTATTTTCGATCCAACGCACTCTATTACTAATAACTCCCTTGACATATGCATTAACAGAGATAATTATTTTAAGAGAATCAAACTCTTTAATTCTATCAAGAGAAACAAATTGCATCCAATAATCATATTAAAGGATAAGCAATTTCTATTTCCAATTCTAAAGAGGAATTCCATCTTTATTCTCATCTTAATCTTGAGAATGGAAACTATAGTCCATGAGGTTATATTTAGGTTTAATGGACCAAAAGTTCTTCTTCTTTAAGTAATAGGCATGAATCTGTTTGAGTTATAAGGATTAATTTTTCAGCGAATATCCTTCATTTCCTTTTCACTATTAATACAATATTAGTTATTTTGAGGGGTATAACCCCTAAAGCTTCTTCCTATTTGGGCGAACATATTTTCAACCACTTAACCTTGGAAAGTGAGTGATTGGAAAAATACCTAACCAAAGAAATCTCCTCAATGTTTGTTAATGATCTTGATTATGATAATTAGAATTATAAAGTGCAATCACCAATAAATATGAATGGTATTCAAAACCAAATTGATGAGCTGAGCTCTTCCAACTGTTAACAAGCTTATGTTACACTAGTTCTAGATTCTAAAAGCTCATGTTACATTAGTTCTAGATTCTTCTCTATATTTTTATTAGTAACTAAAGGTTTGTGAAAGATGGCTTTTTCGAAGAGAAACAAATGCCTAAGTAAGTGGAAGCTTTATTAACTTCATTACTATTATATAAGAGAACCAAATACAAATAGCTTTTTGAATAACACTAGGTGACAGGTACATTCCACTTTTCTTTATATTGATAACTAATCTTGAAAGGCTTTTAAATGTAATCAATCCTATCGTTAAGGCGTTCAAAGAGCATACATCAACTTCAAAAAACAAAAATAAATCATCAACGAGGGAAAAGCTAATCAACTTCAAAATTTTTGCATCTATTATGAAAATTGAAATGTCTATTTTAACTAATTATCATTTTTTGGAGCCTGGTTAGCACATCCATTCATAAGGTCAAGAGATAGGGGAAATATTGTTCCTTTCTCTTAATCCCCTTTCTTCTTTAATGAGCTTAGATGGCTCATCTTTTAATAAAACACTAAAGGAAACAAATGTGTACATCCTTCAACTAACCAATAAAGGTAGGGAAAAGCAAAATGCTTTAAAAGTATTCAAGAAGAAGCACCAATCAAGGAAATCAAAATTCTTATTGAAGCCTATCTAGAGAGCACAATTCCTACTTGAGTATTTCACATTGTAGTTCTTAAACAAATTTTGTGCAAACAATATATTATCCACTATTTACATGAATATAATAAAAGCTCCTTAAGATTCTCCCATATATGAAGATAGCACTACTATCAACTTGTCTGTAATGAGTTTGTATAATGTATTATAATCGGCTATTGGCCTAAATTTGTTGAGTGATTTTGGTGTATGAACCTTAGGAATAAGGCAAATAAAAGTCTTATTTACCTTCTTAATCAACTTACTATTCCTAAGGAACTCGATTACTTTCATTAGTACTAAATGCTTTGTGATTTGCTATATTCTTTGGAAGAAAGAAAGCATTTAAGCCATTAAGGGATAGTGCTTTGTTGAGCCTTTTCAAATCTTCTGCAATGAAAGGCCTAGAGAGGAGCTCAACCTCTTGGGAGGAGATCTGATCTTGAATTATGGACTTAAGAATATCAATAATGGAGGAACCATGTATTGGGGATCCAAGGGAGCTAGAAAAGTAGGAGAATATTTCCTAGAGAAGCTCAAATTGAGGGGTTATTATATTAGATCCATTCCTCAAGGACATAATTATGTTCCAATTCCTCCTTAAAAACATCACTTTATGAAAAAAGCTAGTGATACTGTCACCATATTTAATCTAAAGCACTTTAGATCTCTGCATCTATAGCAAGTGATTGATGTTAATTACCTAGAGGTAGTTTAGAAAAGCCTCTTTTCCTTCTATCTGTAAGTTTGAATTATTAGGGAACAAATAGAGTTAGCTTTAGGATCTACTAAGTCTTTCCTCAGCATTAAAGAGTGACTTATATTGTTATTAATACCAAGATAATTAAGTCCCTTGACCTCTAACTTAACTTGACTTTACTTTTTTAGGAAAGCAAAGAGTTTTTGCCACTTAATCTTTAACCTAACGCCTCTTTTAACAGCTTCTTCAAAGCCCTCAATGTCTGCTAGGTATGAACCTAAAATAAGATTACATTATTGATAAGAAGCTTATAATGTGGATCATAATAAGGGAATGGTCTAAGAATAAAACGTTAGTGAAAGAAGCATTATTATTAAGGAAAGCTTGAATCCATTCCTTATTAACTAATGTTTTATCTATTTTCTTCCTTAAGAAACATCTTCCTTTTTTATTATTGCACCAAGTAAAGAAATTCCCTTCCATCCTCATATTTGTAACCTGTATACCAACACACAATCCCTAAAGTCATTTGATCCCGGTTTTTCGATATTTGTAGTTTTAATATTTTAACCTTGATATTCTACAAGCGTATGGGTCGTTCACGTAGTATCTAATGTGTCGATCCCACAAGAAGAGTTAATCTAATCCTAAACTATAAGGCTTAAACAAATTGCAGAAATTGAACTATAACTAAGCTAAAATAATAATGCAATTCAATCAACCAATTCATCTCAAGAATTAATCACGAAATATTAACAAATCAGCAAATTGCAATACACACATCAAGAATCAACCTAAAGAACAACCAATTGAGAGAAAGGGGAAATTTTTACCTTTCTTCAACACTAACCTAATTATTTATGAAAAGTCGGATTATTAGTCTTGGACTATCCTAGGGTTGATTACTCTTTCTCGAGTTATAACCAAAAGCCCTAAATTATAAACCTTAATTAGATTATGAAAAATTACAATTTCTCAATTCACAATTTATCCAATAATTAGATCTGAAAATTTCCACTAGACTACCAGAACCTATGTGAGATCTCTCATCACACAATTATCAATTTGATTGATTTCTCCTTCTTATTAAATTACTTAACTCTTGTTAGCCCAATTTAATTATTTTTCATCAGTTCACCCTCTCAGTCTATTACTGATTTATGAAAATGCAAAAATCAGTCACAATGAATCCAATTCATATAAACAAACAAATTTTTATTGAATCAAAGATAAAAATAACCCGAAGGTGAGTGTTGACAATCCTCAACATTCATAAATCCTATCTCAACAGCTATTCCAATTATATACATAGATTAAAATAGAAATACACTGGAAAATAGATGTGAATGGATGATGGAGGTAGCAACGATGGGAAACCTCTTATTCCGGGAAGTACTTCACGTACGCTTCTTTTTCACATTTCTCTTCCTTTGTCTCTTTTTTAATCTCTTGATGAACTCTCTCTAGGGTTTCGTGATGGTGGATGATGCAAGAAGCTTTTCCTCTCTTTTGTCTTATTCTTTATATACTTAATGTGTTCTGGGTAGCCCTAGGGTTTTTTTGAGGTCGAAAAGCCCGAAAAAATCCCTCAAAACTAGACTTTTCTGTGTGTCTGGGCGTCTGCCCGATGTAGGCCACGATCGTGGGCTAGTTGTACACTTTATGTCACGATCGTGGCCTACCTAAGTCTTATGCTTCTATCAAGATCTTGGAGATTTGGCCATGATCGTGGGCTGTCTCCCTTGCTTCTATCACGATCGTGGCTATTGTTTCGGTCCAAGTCTCTCCAAAACTTCTCCATTCTTCGCTGTTGACCCTGAAACACTAACAAACACATCAAGTTACCTCAAAGACATAATAATTAAGCTCAAATGCTTGTACTAACCCATAAAAACACTTAAATAAAAATAATTCACAAACTAACAAAATTCTATAAAAAATACATACTAAACAATCGAATAAACAAATAAACACATATTAAACTATACCCTAAAGCACGATGAATTTCACACTTATTAACATCCCCACACTTAAACATTTGCTTGTCCTCAAGCAAACAAAATAACAAACACATACTATATCACACAACACACAATGTAGTAATGAGACAATGGCTTCAACTTCATGAAATAAATTTAATTTAAAACATAATCATTCAAGTCATTTCAAATCATTAACATGCAAAATCTGTATCTTGGGATTCTGAACTAAATATACATAATAATCCAGACTTAAGTGTTAAATTATTTTCCCTTCTCAATTGAACACATTCATTAATAATTCTTTGGTCGTTCAACTCTGTAACTACTCCTAAGTACGTTTTCATGAAAAGTTAAACTATTACAGGTTCAGTAGGTTTTATTCAAAATCACAATTTTATTTTTATTAACTTTTTATGAACATGAACTTAGTCTTTTTATGCGGAGGCAAACATTGGTAATGAATGTCGATCAGGTTACTCAACTAAATTATTTGTTTTATTAAGCTACTTGGTTGGAACGTCATTCTAGCCTTTTGAAGCAAAGGCACACATTTATGATGCGTGTTGATCCGATTACTCAGCGATATCACGTTCTCAACTAGCTACTAGCTCTATTAATAACCCGAAGGCCAGTGGAATAGTTGCTTATTTTAAAAATATAAACTTTTTTAAAAATATTTTATTGCCTACCTTATTGCTTTAGCTACTCATTTTCGTGAAAAAATACTAGCAAAGCTATTTAGGTTTAAAGGACTCAACTTATGAATAAACGTGACAATTTAGAGGGCTACATTTAAACATTAAATCCTAATTAAGCTGCATATTTAACCAAAGAACTCCAGTTCACTAATTTTGCAAGCTAATAATTCTTTACAACCTAATCGACCATGTTCAAAATTAAATCAATTTCAATTCATCTAAGACATTGACACATTCATCTGATTCATAGAATGCAACCAACAACTATAATATACAAAATTCACATTCAAATAAAACACAAAATCCTCCCCATACTTGAACAACACATTGTCCTCAATGTGAGAAGGTGATAAAAAACACACATAAAGACATAAGAAATATAAATTAAAGTAAAACAAAAAAACAATGAAAAATAAAAATAAAAATAAAGACTAAATTTAAAAAGAAAGAAATTAGAACAAGGTTTATGGTGATGGAGGTGGTGATGGGGTTGGAGGTGGCAGTTGAACACCCTAAGCCTCGAAATAGCTATGAATACGACGTATGTCCTGGCTCTGGCATCATTGGGTTCAGGCCATCTCCTTCATCCTTCTGGAGTTCTTTGCAAGTGTATCCATAATTACCTTGGAGTTTGCGGAGATTGTGTCTAGTACCTTCTTCCAACCCAGTTCTTCTACATCTTCTTCCTCTTCGGACTCCTCACTGGTCGAATCCTCTTCTTGTTATTGTTGGGTGCTTTAACTTGCTTGACTAGTCCTACCCTTGACATGTGTCTTGGCACTAATATCCCGAAGTTCCATATTATGGGACTTTAGGATTTCAGCCCACCATAGATGATGGTGGTTTATGAACTCAAGATGGTAAACTATAGGTCCGTTGCATTCAACTCCATAGTAGTAGCTATGCCTGAAACCAAGTAGCCCATTCCTAAATTATTTATATTGCTCCTCTTCTTTCGAGAAGCAATAATTGCATTAAAAATATGGGTGGTTGTGCAAACTGGGATGCTATGATCCATGCACCACAATATAAACAGTTCCTTCGTCGAACACTTGTTGGTTTTCATTTTGTCAAATACAGTTTGGCACATGAATTTATACATCAACAAGAGTTTGTGATTCCTAATAATGTTGTTGTGTGCGTTCTTAGCGTCGAAATGCTCTAATCCAGTTAGTTTTGTCCAATAGGGACTGAAACATAAATGGTCGTGCTGATTCACTATGGAAGGCTTAGGGAAACCAAAAATTTCATACATGGTGTCATAATCAAGCCCATAGGGTTGTCCCCACAACCTAAACCACAGTTCCCTAGGTTTGTTAGATTCATACTGAAGAGAAGTAAAAAATTCTAAGGTTAGTTCTTCGTAAACTGGGAATTGAATTTGAATGAACTGACCCTATTGAATTTTCTTAGCTAAGCTCTCGACCTTGTCTCGCAGTTCTAATCTATCTAAAGTTTCATAGTGAAAATATTTTGGAACCATAATTTGTTTACTATGAAGGGAATGGAAACAAATACCTTCCTCATCCGAGAAGATCGAGAAAGGTGCTCCGGAATCAGCTGCTCTATTCCTTTTCTCTCATCTCGAGACTTGTGTTCGCCTCACTAGTTGATCACACTTTACTATTTTCTTGATGCACGACATATTGACTTGTGAGTCGGTGGAAGTCGAAAGAACTTTGGAGGTTTGAAATTTTATAGAGAGAAGTGAGAGTGATTGGAGAGATAAAGTTTAGAAAGATAAAGTGAAAATGAAAATGAGTGAAAAAAATGAAGTTATAATGTATTTATAGGTGATTAGATGGTAAAATGGTAAAAATTTTAAGTGAAATGCGCATGTCTGTCATTTTTACCCTATCGTTTCACCAATTTTAATTTTTCTTCTTCTTCTATCCTTCTTCACTTTCTGAAATCTCTTCTTAACTCCTTGTGGCTTTTTACCTCTCTTTACTTACTTCATCGATCATAGAATTCACGTCGATATCCTGTACCTTTCGATTTTATTTGAAAACGAAATAACCTAACTAGGGAATTCTAACTTTCTAAAGACAATTTAAGGAAATTAAAATTCCATAGGTTGCCTCCATGCAGCGCTTCTTTTAACGTCGGTAGCTTGATGCTTTTCTTTTGCTCATGGTGGTTCAAATGAGTGGTGCAATGGCAGTGAAATCATTAATCTAACAATTTGCACATGAGTTACCATGCCTTTGATTCCACTGAAGGTAGTCCTAGGATCCGCAATATTTTCCCATTACCCTCGAGGTTCGGATTCCTTGACATTAGTTAGAGGTATAGGAGGACTGTTGTCTTTCTTTGACACTTTAAAGGTTACTTGCTGCTTACTTACCCTTAGAGTTAGTTTCCCCCTATCAACATCAATGATTGAGCGAGCAGTGGCTAGGAATGGTCTTCCAAGGACCATATGGCTTTCTACATCTTTTCCAATATCCAATATATAGAAGTCTGTGGGAAAAACAAATTATCAACTTGTACTTGCACATCCTTAATAATCCCTTTCGGTTGATGGACTATTCTGTCGACCGTCCTTACTAACATCTTTGTAGGTACTAACTCTCCTAACCCCAACTTTTGACTAAAGGTATAAGGCATCATGTTGATACTCGCTCCCAAATCTGTGAATGTCCTATCTATGTTGACTCTATTTATACTGCAAGGAATGTAAAAATCCCCTAGATCCTCTTTCCTCTGTGTTATGTTGGGGTTTTCTTCTGCTTCGCACTCCTTAACCTTCTTCTTCACCGATTCCATTAATGTGAGCCTTGTTTGTAGATGTTCCGTTATATTCTCAACCTTGTTTAAGTTAACCTCCTCATAAATCCTCCTTACCCTACTTGACAATGATTTCCGCTGAGCTAGAATAAGGTATAGTAATTTGGGTCGAGATTCCTTGATTGACTCAATTCCGAGCTCACTTGGAAGGAGTTGCACAATTACTTGTCCTTTTCCTGCATCTCCATTCTCCTTTGTATGATCAAGTTCCTTTTCTTGGGTCTAAGTGATGGCCATGATCCTTTCCCTTAGGTTAGACTCGGTATTGCTTAGAAGGTTCCTGCATTCCGAGTAGATATTGCTTCAGATAGTTGACCTACTTAGACTTCCAGATTATGTATTGAAAAGGCGTGGTTCTTGGTAACTTGCTCGAATTTGCTCTCAAGCCTCCTATATGCATCCTTCATGTCTCCAATCTTATCTATAATCTTATCCAGTTTAGATTCCATTGAGCTTGGTTTATCTTGTTGGAAGTTCGATTGTCCTCAAGGTCTGAACTGTCCTCCCGCATTGTTTGTCCAAGAGAAGTTAGGATGATTCTTCCACGTGAGTGTTGGAGTAGGGGTTGTTTCCCCCTTCTCATCAATACTGGGCTCCCATGTAATTCACTTGCTCTGGAGAACCTTCCTTCATTAAGAAATAGTCCACTGTGTCATGGTCCAATTGTCCACTGAGTTCACAATTAAGTTGTAAGACCTTTACCAGAGTTGAGGACGAAGCCTTCATGTTGTTGAGTTGTCTAGTCAACCTATCAATCCTTGCTTGCATTTTTGTCATTTGATTAACAGCCACAATTCCTTTTGTTCACGGAATGTAGTAGTTTGTGGTCATTCGTTTATAAACAACTGTTACTCGCCATCTCCTCTATTAATTCTTCTGCTTCATCAACTGTCTTCCTCATTAATGATCCTCATAAAGTTACATCGATCGTGCCTCTCGTATGTTGGGTAACTCCATTATAGAACGTCTACAACAAAAATTCCTTGGGTAAGTTGTGACATGGGCATTTTTATTGCAAATCCTTGTATCATTCCCACACTTTGTATATCGATTCCCCATCGCATTGTTGGAAGTTGGTGATTTCCTTGATAATCTTAATGGTCTTAGTCAGGAGAAAATATTTATCTAAAAAGACACAGACTAATTGATCCCAAGTGGTAACATTGGCTGGGTTAGAGGAGTGATACCAAGCCTTTGCTCTATCTCTAAGGGTAAAGGGAAAGAGCCTAATTTTAACTACATCTTCTGACATCTGATGGTACGCAAAAGTATCACAGATTTCTAAGAAGTTCACTATGTGCACGTTGGGGTCTTCATTTGCTAGTCCATAAAATTGCACGTTTGTTGAAGCATGCTTAAGAGAGCTGGTTTAACTTCAAATGATGCGGCTTGTACGGGTGGTCTAGCTACTCTTTGGTTAGCTGCATTGAACCTCAGTCTCATAAAGTCCATAAGGGTCCTCTGTTGTTGTCCTTGGGTCGCTTCGTGGTCCAAATCCTGCTGAAATTCCTTGACCATTGTTGTCTTCATGATTTCTTCTTCTTCGTTATGTTGAGCTTTCCTAATGGTTCCTTTTAGTCGAGTGATGTCTAAATCTAATTTTTCAGTTGCGTGACTTGAACTTCTCACGACTCTTGTGTTCATACAAGAGCACGATTTCAGAAATAGAAAAGAAAGAATGAAAATAAAAATTAAAAACTAAACTAAATGCCTTAAACTGTAGAAAAACTAATCGCCTCCCCAGAAACGGTGCCAAAAACTTGATCACGGTTTTTCAATATGTTTAGTTTTAATATTTTAACATAGATATTCTGCAAGCGTACGGGTCGTTCGTGTAGTATCTAAGGTGTCGATCCCACAAGGAGGGTCAATCTAATGCTAAACTCTAAGGCTGAAACAAATTGTAGAAATTCAACTGTAACTAAGCTAAAACAATAACATAATTCAATCAATCAATTCAGTCAACCAATTCATCTCAAGAATTAATCACGAAATATTAACAAATCAACAAATTGTAATGTATACATCAAGAATCAACCTAAGGAACTTCCAATTGAAAGAAAGGGGAAATTTTTACCTATCTTCAACATTAACCTAATTAATTATGAAATGTCGGATTATTGGTCCTGGACTAT
>JAOTBA010000005.1:30383531-30404393 GCA_025629845.1 Erythroxylum squamatum
TTTGTCATTATTTGTCTTAATTTCATCAAATTTCCTTAAATTCATAATTAATCTCACCAATTTCTTTCTCATTAAAATTCATTTTAATATTTCTAATTTTCATCAAAAATTCGGGGTCGAACATCTTGGAACCATGGACTTTGGACTATGGTATCCAAAAATAGATTCGTATAACATGGTTGGCTATTGTGAAGTAGATTATGTAAGTGATAAAGTTTGCCAAGAAAAGCACAAGTGGCTATTGTCAATTCCTTGGTGGATGTTTTGTATCTTGGTCTTGGAAGAAACAAAATTGCACATCACTTTAGTCATATTTTATGGATGAAACATCAACTCCAGGATTTCTCTCTAAACTTTAGTCATATTCCAATATTGTGTGACAACACAAATGCAATTAATTTATCTAAAAATCCAGTGCATCATTCTAGGACTAAGCATATAGAAGTTAAACATTATTTTCTTAGAGATCATGTTTTAGAAGGAACTATTAAATTATTCTATGTTAATATCGAAAATCAAGTAGCTGGCATCTTTACTAAGTCACTTTCAGAAGATAGATTTTGTTTGTTAAGAAAAGAGCTTGGTATGTGCAGACTATCAAACATCTAACTCTGTTTGAAGATTTTATGCTACTTCCTTTTGCAGATTTTAATAGGCTCCTTCTAACTGAGAAGGCTCCTATCAGTTCAAAAGAGAAGAGAATCTGTGTTTTGAAAGCTGCAGTTCGTAAACGAAGTTGTTTCATATAAACAAATTAATGTACGACTAACAGAAGATATGGAAACGATACACCTCTAGGAATGCGTGCGCTCTTTTGTCTTCATATAAAACCTACTCTCAGAAACCGTTCAACATACCTTAAAACGGTTCCTTCCTACATCTTATCTTCGTCATCGCTTGAATCTCTTTTTATCGCACTATAATCAAACTCTTCCTTTATCAAATCTCTAGAGAAATTACTAGCATCCTTTTTTGAAATGTCACGAACAAAATTGAAAGGCCAGAACAAAATATGGAAACCCACTTCTAACCATGGCAAAACCCTGCACCTTGAATAAGCGTCTAAGGCTTTTATTTCTGAACCCTCTAGGTCACCTGCACCAGAAACACCAAAAACCTATTATGAACCTATTACTGTCTTTTTCATAAAAAAGCCCCAATTTTTTAAAAAATCCATACAGAAGACACCCTTACATACATATGGGAGAAAGAAGAAGAATACTCCTTCGTCATCGCCACTAGAGAAATCAGCCTCCGATTCATTCACTGAACATCATGAATTAAAGACTAAATGGAGATATGACTCTTCAAATAAGTCTGATGAAGAAAGCCTTGTCTTTGATGACAAAAACCCTAGCTTGTCAGAAGAACAAGAAGAAAAAGAAGAAGAATCTTTCAGTGAAGAAGAGCCTACTTATGTAGGGAGAGTTTTTAGTAAAGGGTTGCCTATTGTACCGAGAAAGGCAAGTTTCTTCTCTCCTTCTCTAGTTTCTAGACCCTTCTCTCCCTTGTTTTCACCTTCAACTTCACCATCACCAAAGCACAAGCCACTCCTAAAATCTCTTCACCTAGTTCATCATCAACACCTTGACCTGGACTTATTGTTTCAAGTTTGTCTAAAGAACATTGGATCATCTCTGACGATGATTCTAAAGAAGAATCAGCTCGCTTGGTCAGAAAACCACGAATGTAGGCTGTGAAGAGCTTGTGGTTGAAAAGGAAAAGAGCCTTGACAATGAACCGAGGTAAGAAGAAGAGTCTTTAAAAAGAAGAGAGAAGAAATCAGAAAAGGTAAGTAACCTATTCTTGAAGAACTCGAAGAGGATCCTATCACTCGAGAGGAATCTTTCTTCAGAGAAATTCCTAAGGCTAAAATGTCAAAGAAAAAGAACATCTCTGTAACAGAGAGAGGAGAGCCCTCTAAACCTCCAAAATCCTTTCAATCCAAGAAAGCTGAGCAAAGGTATAAAGCATATTATAAGAAAAGGAAGGTAGTTATAGGAAGGATTCTACCTCACCTCTTGTTTGATGACATTGGTATTCCTATTTTCCCTTACTTTCTTTCTATTGGATGACATAATTTCTTGAGCTTGAATGAGATTGTTTGTGATGAGTTGGTTTGTTCATTTTATACACATATAAAAAAGGAAATTATGGATGGAAAGTTGGTGATTATATCTTGGATGCATGAATATGAAATATTGCTTGCTGAAGAAATCCTGGGAAACTTGCTAGATATAGATCCCATAAGCAGAACTGATTTTCTTTGTCATAAGTGTGATGTTGATGATTTAGATATGGGAGAGGTAATGTAATTTATCTGTCTTAACATCAAAAACACACAAGATGGTAGACCTAGGTGTAGATAATTGGACCTATTGCCATGATGCCTTGCATCTCTATTTGCTACTTCAATTTTCTCAAGAAGCAACTAAGTTAAACGGTGCAGTTTACCAAACACATATGTTATTTACAATTTGCTAAAAGGTAACTGGAGGAACCTCTCAGCAATGATTATGCGCATTATGTTGGATAAGGGAAGTCACAAGAACACTACCAGATGCTTGCCTTATAGGATGCTGCTAACTAAGATATTTGCTTATTATGATGTATCTTTTGACAATTTGGAATAGTACGAGCCTGCTAAGTACCATTAATCAATTCCATTTCAATCTAGACATAAGTTGAAAGATAATGTTGGGGTGGAAAAGAAGATTGAACGGGTAGTAGTTGTCTTGGGTCCTGCTAAAAAAAGACAAGCTCCTATCACTCCTCAAGATGCAAACAATATGGTCCTTCAACAATAACTGAGGGACATCCGACTCAATCAGGATCAAATGAGTGGTCAGATAACTAGAATGTAAGATCAACTTAATGACATGCAAATTCTTCTTTTTTTGAGCCCTTATTGATTCTCTTAAGGGATATTTTCGATGAATAACATACTCTCTTTAACATTTTCTGTGAATAAATTTTATGTCTGTTAATGATTTTTACCTTTGAATATTTGTGCTCTTTTATAATTGCATGGTTTTTCTGCTTTTTCCATTCAATTTCTTCCCCTTCTTTTTGATAATGACCAAGGGGGAGAGTCAAAAGATGAGATGATATATTTTTCTTTGCTCATTTTGCTATTTTGCTTTGCTTATCTTGCAAATACAGTTGAAATGTTGGAATCTGTTGAGATGATACATTTTGCTAATTGTTGAAATGATCTTATGTTTTGGAATATATTGATAAACATGCATGGTATGTATTGATAAATACTTGATATTTATATGCTAAATTTCAACAAAAAGCTCCTTTTAATCATGGTTGTCAATAAGGATATATAAAGATTACAGGTATTTTTCAAAACCCTTTACAATTATTTGAAATATTTGAAATATATCTTTTATTGCTTATCATCATCAAAAAGGGAAAGATGTTATCTTAAGGCTTTTAAATTAATGTTTTGATGATAACAATCAATAATATTTCAAATTTAGACGCATATCAAAATTCAAATTTGTTTGGATTATTTCAGAAAAGATAACGATATATTTAAAAAGGTTATAAAATTTGGTTATCTGTTTGAAATGAAAGTATAAATGTTTAACAATTGCTTTTTTTTACAGGAACCAATCAAACAAACTTATCCAAATAACTAGAAATGCTTCCATAGAATTTGGAATAGATTAATTACTATCTTTTCTATACGATTTAAGGATCCTTCTGTTCACCTGATTCGATAGTCGACTTGAAGACACCATCAAAAGATTATCCAAACAACCAGATATTTGAAGATTCTATAAAAGATAACGAGGAAAATGTTTTAATAGATTTAAAGCTGATTCAGATAGTTAGTCTATGATAAAATTGAAGCAATAGCCAGTTGAAGGGATTTCTTATTTAAAGGAGAGCTACTGCAATCGAATAGACATCGAATTTCAGAAATACATCAGTAGCAACAATACTTACTCTCAAAAAGTTACACTTTATACCTTTCATGCTTTAGAAAGTGAAAACACTTTATCAAGAGGGAGATCAATATTCATCGAAGCTCTTATTGGCCAAATCCTATTTTCATTTATTGAGAGCTTAAAGAGGCTTGTTAAATACTATTAGTGTGGAAGGTTGAAGAATCTTGAAAAAGATGTACTTGTGAGCTTAGAGAGGCTCGTCAAATTACTACTTGGAGACTTTTTAGTGAAACACTTAAGTTGGATACTTGGGGACTGGACGTAGGCTTGGTTATAAGCCGAACCATTATAAATTGGCTATGTCATTCTCTCTCTTTCCTTAACTTTTAAATTTCTGCGTTATAGTTACTGATGTTTTTAATTTGCAAGAGGCTCCTTTTATTTTAAAGTTTAACAGGCTCATATCATGTATATGAATTGATAGTTACCTGTAAAAATTTTGAAGTCACACACAATTCACCCACCCCTCGACCCCTCTTGTGTGTGTGTGCTTTATCAAAGGCCTATTGAATTATAGGGACAAAGTTGAATGTTTTTTTTCAGAAAAAGGACAAAGTTGAATGTTGTATCTCGTTGATGTTCAGAAAATTTTTGACTTTGATGTAGCTCATAAGATTTGAATTTGGATGGATGATTTATGGATTTTGTATAAATTTGGATGGTCATTTTGGAAGAACCAACGGAAGTTTTCTTTGGAAAAGATTTCCCTCTAAGAATTGGAAATTAAACAAATTTATGAATACTATTCCATTACTGATATTGAATTTAGTTCTAGTATGGTAATGTATCGGTATCGATCAATATCGGGTACTGTACCGGTACCAATTAATTTTATAAATTTATAATGTAATCCTTGAATTTTTTAAAATTACAAAATAGTCTCTCAATATATTGTACTATATAATTTATAATTTTACATCAATTTTGTCTCCAAAAATCATAATAATATAAATTTGAAATAACAAAATTTTATTTATTTATATTAATATTATTTTAAACATATTTCACATATAAATAATAACCACAATTAATATGAAAAAGATTATATAATTATCATACAAATAAAAAATTAGGGACAATACAAAGTATTTAAAATATTACAATTTTATCATATAATAAATAATAATCACATCAAAACATCAAATAAAAAGAATAATAAATATTCATGACTCTCTAACTATTACAATTTACATCAAGATTTCGTATCGAAGAAACAACCAACTAGAAGTGGAGCCTGAGACAAAAATATTAACAATTATAGTTATATTGCATATATAGAATTTAACATATACATCAAATATTAGTGAAATTAAAAGAAGAGGAGAAATAAAAACCTATAATTTTATTTAATTGAATGGTCGCTCAGATTGTATTGACCTTCTCATTTGGAATAAAATCCTCATCATTAAGAGGAGTCTCATCATCACCATCATTTAAATTCATTATACCAATTGACTTGTCAATGATTTCTCATTCAAGATTATCTTCCAAGTCACCCTCGTCTATCAAATCCAATTTTTTAAAAACTGAATCCGCCAAAAGATCGACATGGTCAAGACAAATTAGATTTATATAACTTCTTATTCTATTAAGAGTCCAAGTCAACAATAAAATTAAATTATTAAAAAATTACAAGAAATTATATCCAACTGAATAATGATAATAACATACCTTTCTTGAAGCTTTAAATTGTATCTAACGAAGACCAAATCGTTCAATCTTTCATGCTCTATTCTATTCCTTTTCTTTAAATGAATGAATTCAAATATGTTTCAATTCCTTTCCCATCCTGTTACACTCAAAATTTGAATTGCAAACCTTTACAATTATAGAAAAACTGCTTTCGGTTGGTCTCACCATGCAATAATAAGATAACTAAAGTAGCATTGTAAACAAAATAAAGTCAAGTTAATTTTTAACAAGTAACAAAAGTGAAAATATACTTGAATTAAGTTTGTCTCTTTTGACAAATAGTAACTAGCATCCTAAAATCACCAAAAGCATCCTTATAAATCTCCATTTGTGAGCTTAGGAGATCTTGTATCATCTCTTGGGTAACAATTATTGTAATGATTAATAGCATTCCCGTATTAACTTCAACTTTTTTTTAATAAAACTTGGTATGAAATAGATACTAGGATTCAACAAACAATGGAAAGTAAAGTTGCCTTTCTTATCTCTCATTGATGACTGCAAGATAAGATGTGTACAAAGAAAGTCGATTTTTTAGATTGGCCTTGATTGCTTCCTTCGCCTTCTCTATGGAATTATAAAAATAAACCATTGTTTCCTTCTCATCATTATTAGCCAGACGAAGTACTCTCATTAAAGGCTCACAAACTCATATGACAAATTGACATTGGGATCAAAATTTATTATCTTCAAGTATAATTTTAAAAACCTCCAATCTAGCATTAGACTTGGCAAGATGAGATGCAACCCAATTACAATTGTAAACATTTGTCTCAATGCCTTCTTTATCAGATTAAAACACTAAAGTGATAAGAAATTAGTTGCAAACCTTGTAATAATAGGATGACATAAATTCCTACTATTGGTAAAATTGTTTCTCACTAAATTCAAGACCTATGCACGGTTGTAAATGAATTTCAGTCACCTTTCTTACTTTCTGCACATTCTTGTCTTGGACATGCCAATTTTATTACTGTTTGTCATGTTTTAGGAATAAATAAATTGTTTTTTAGTAATAAAAATAATTATGTTGTTTTTCAAGCTTTGCGATTAGTATAAGTCATAAATTGCCCTTTTCCTATTCTATTTATCATACTCTTACTCCATTAAAATTAATATGTTCTAATGTGTAGGGATAGCCCTAATTGATTCTTTTGATGGTAACAAATAGTACTATATTATTTTTGTGATCACTATAGTAAATACACCTAGATTTATTTATCAAGTATAAATCTGAAGTATTAAGTGTGTTTATCAAATTTCAACTTCTAATTGAAAAATATTTTCAATGCCCTATTAAATCTTTTCAAGTTGATTGGGGAGGTGAATTTTAGGTTTTAACTAGTTATTTATTAACTAATGGAATTACTAAGTTGTTAGCTTGTCCTAGAACACTTGAAAAAAATGGTTGTGTTTATTGAAACTGGTATGTCCTTTCTTAATCGTACTTTTGTACTCACCAAAATTTGAAGACTTGCATTTTACACTGCAGTTTACTTGATTAATGGAATACCTACTTCTATTCTCAAAATAGGGTAGACATTAATTCTATAATTTATGTCTAATCAGAACATTGTAAGATGAAAGGATTGAATTATATAGAAAAATTTTGCATGCAAAGGTTAGTCAAAACTACTTTGACATTCCTCAATATTTAAGTGGTCATGATGGATTGTTAGATGACAATCTTAATCTATGATTATAAATTGTTTAATTGGAGAACTAAAGATAAATTAAAATATTTTAATTTATCTAATTCTAATTATGAATTATAATTATAATTTATAATCATCGCCCCCATATTTGAGAACCTAATAGGTCACACATAAAAAACGAATTGTAGAGAGAAAAGTTATTTTAATCAAGTTGGACTTAATTGTAAATTTTAAGAAACTTTATGATTCAATATGAGATATTCAATAAATAAGGATCAATATGAGATATTGGATCTTATTTGGACATAATTGGTATTTAATTAGAATTGTTTGTAATAATTAAAGTTTAATTGAAATTAGAATTTAATTTCAATTAAATTACTAAAATGTCCAAAACTTATTATAAATAGGCTTAAGCTCTAATAAAGCTAGCACTTCTTACTTCACCCTCTCTTTAAGAGTTATAGAGTTCTCTTAACATATTTTGTGGATATCGTTAAAAGCCAGACACTTGTACAGTTACAGTGGTTAGGATTGACTAGCTTCGGAAGCAGTTCGAGGGATAAGACAAGAAAAAATAAAGCTTCAGATTAAGACGCAAATTACGATTCATGCTTTATTATAATTTATGGGTTAATCATTTTACAGAATTAAACTAATCTTAGTTTTTAGAAAATAAAAATATGAAAAAATTTCGTAATTATTCCACTAAAGTCAAGATCAGATCCTATCCTAATTTCCCAACAGTGGTATCAAAGCTAATCTTTTATTCTATGATTTGATTGTTATTGATATTAAATTTTGGAATTGAAACTGTAATAGTTGCAAACCTAAAATTATATTTAGATGAAATCTAAAAATAAAAATATGAAAAGTTCATATTATTTCTAGAGTTTTAGAGTTTTAGAAATTCATTAATTATGAATATGTTTATTCTACTTGTAAATTTCAATAACCTATAAACCTATATTTTTATTACATTCCTAAATCATCTGAGACCTAGAATGAGTATCTATGAAGACTAGAATTGTTCTGGAATTCTGGAATTAGCTTTGAGAATATTGTGGTTATTGAAAAACATATTGGTTTGTGATATTATGTGTTTTTTCTGGGTTGAATTTTGTGCATTGTTATTGGTTGGAAAACGATACTTGTGTATTTGTTTGTTGTGTTTGTCTGATTGTCCTATTGTTTGTGTTTGTTGGACAAAGCTGTAACATCGCCTAACGTAGAGCCAGTGTGTTATGAAATAAAATGAAGAATAGAAGAGAGAGGGAGAGGAGGAGAAATAGAAGAGCCCATAAAAACAGAGAGCTGTAGAGAGAGAGAGAGAGAGAGAGAGACATAAACAAACTCATTCATATCCCCCTTTGATAGAAAACGGTTACATTTTTATACGTAACAATCCTTTCCCCTTTAGAAAACCTTGTCCTCAAGTTATGGAGGTTTACAGAATGGACAAAAAATAAACAACCATGTGAACTTCCTTTCATCAAATTGACCACTAAGGAAAAGTATCTGCTCTCTAGTAGTAGATTTCCCAGCATCAACATGGCCAATAAACACACATTCAAATGTCGCTTCTTTTGATCTTCCATCTCCTCTAAAGCCCCAACCATTTATGGAGCAGATACTTCTATAGCTTTCTCCACTTTTGAATCAACATGTTGTTTCTGATGGTTCAAAGCAGTATTGTATTTTGGATCTTTCTCTGTTTTATCCCACTTGTCAACTTCTTCGGTCCTGGAGTTTCCTTTTGGATTGGACAACCCATTAGCAACTTCTGCTGAATCAAGCTGCAACGAGCTAATCTCCTCTTCAAATCTTTATATGGTTCAAAGAGCTGACCGACTTTACTCATCTCATCTTCCGTCAGCCTCTCAGAGCTACTCTGAGATGTCGGGTCTGCTAATTCGGTGTCTCCTCCTATTTTCTGTAGCGTATGCATCATCGTGTTCCTTAACTCCAACATTTCCTTCTCCACCTTCTCTGTTCTGTTGTTCATTTCAGAGAACATTCTTTCCATCAATCATTTCAGATTATCCTCCACCTTAGGTATTTCTACATTTCTTGTACTTTCAGCCATGGCATCTCCCAGATTTGAGAGCTCTGATACCAAATGTTATGAAATAAAATGAAGAATAGAAGAGAGAGGGAGAGGAGGAGAAATAGAGAGCCGTAGAGAGAGAGAGAGAGAGAGACATAAACAAACTCATTCATATCCCCCTTTGATAGAAAACGGTTACATTTTTATACGTAACACAGTGGCGACGCAAGGTCGATCTTTGCCCACGATTATTCATGGAGGAGCTGTTGTCGACAATTGGGAGGCTAGATTTATTGACAATATCACATCAATAACATGGAGACAATTGGAGCAGAAACCAGCGAAAGTGACAAACAAAATTTTCAAAAATCCTAATTTTGGAGAACGATGGTTTACACGTGCCCCTCATGTGGGAAAGCTCATCAGGGCTGATGTTGCTGACAAGTGCGTTGCACGCACTAGTAAACCCTTTTGGTTTGATCATGGCACATACAATACACGAGCCTCACAGAATGGTTCTAGCGCATATAAGTGCAGTGCATGCGCCAAACAGATTCCCTACATTTTATTAATTTGATTTTTAAAATGTTTGAAAGTATTTTTATTAAATTAATTTAGTTCAGATTAAATTAATTTAAATCCTTAATAAATTAGAAAAAAGTGTTTTCGAATTGTTTTCTTTTCAGGGAGCTAAATTATTAAATTAAATTAATTATCAAATCCATTCCAAAATTAAAGTAATTATTTTTTAATATGAATAAGATTAATAATTATATTGGTTCCTAATTAATTTTAGCAAAGTAGTTTTTAAAATTAGATTTAATTAGTTTTAATTTGATTAAAATTAATTAACTAGACCCCTTAAAATTAAGAAAATTGTTTTCTTATGTAATTAAGAAAGGTGCTTTTTAATTAAATTTATTTATTTCAATGTGATTGAGATAAATTAAATTTATAACTTTATTTTTTAGAGAATTATTATTCAATTTATTTAGAATTTTTTCTCTATTTATTAATAATAAGTTTCTTGATTTTTTGAAAAATATTTTTCTTGATTAAAATTTGAAAAATGTTTCCATTTGTTAATTAAGAAAAAGGAGCTTGCTTAATATTTTTGAAAATAGTTTTCTAATTATTAAAGAAAGATTTTATAATTAATTAAGAAACCAATATTTAAATAAATAATGTAAAGGAAATTTAAATTAAATTTAAAAGAATTTTATTTAATTTTGAAAGTATTTAATCCAACTAGATTAGAAAAAATTTTCTTATTGGATTAGAATGTGTTAATCACATAAATTTTGTAAAAGGAAATTTTCTAAATTATAATAAGTAAGAAGAATAAATAATTGAAAAAAAATTTCAATTAAATTTTGTTAAAGGAGTCAAGAAGATTGGAAATAGTTTCTAATTGGACTTGAATTGCTTTTTCAAATCAAAATAAATTTGCATTTGGAATGGGAATCTAGTTTATTTAGGAATCAATAAGTTTAAACTAATTTAATTTTTCCAAAGGGTTGGAAATATTATTTTAGATTATGAAAATCAATAACATAAATCAAATGAAACTTGATATTTTATGCATATAATTTGATTATGAGTGCATAATTTGCATACTTTATTTAACCAACTATTGAGAGTTCTACCCAGTTTTCTCACACATTCAACCAACTATTGAAATTAAGGCAGATTATTTACCCATTCATCAAACTTACAGTTAATAATGGGGAAAGTACATGGGAGTGGTTTGACAATTGGATGGAAGGTAGCCCTTTATTCACCAATCCAGAATTTGGTTTCTTGAGAATTAGGATACCGTGAGATGTTAAAGTCTATCTTTACTTAGGCATGGTGTAAGGTCTAGAAATTTTCATGGATTTTCTACCCTAGTTACACACCTGCCACTCATTGGAGATAGAAAAAATGTAGACGCTATCTACTGGACACCAAATACACAAGGTTCCTTACAAATGAAACCTGTTATTCTATTTTCAGAAGTGATGTCAGGGGAGTGCCATGGTATTTCTTAGTATGGAAAAACTCTCTCAATCCGAAAGCCTCAGTAATCACTTGACTTGTGATCAAAAATAGGTTGAGAACTAAATGTTGATGGTTTACCGTAGCGCCCCTTATCGTAGGGTACACACCGGGACGCCCGGAGGTCATTCCGATACATATCCTACGATAAGGGCGAGCTATGTTTGATTACTACATTCGCTTCACATGGCATCATAACATTATTCACTTGTAAAGCATCATAAGGAATCACAATACTTTTAAAACCCAACTTTTCCTCATTTCATTTCTCAAAACCAAAAGTCTACAGCGAATCTTACAACCTTAAATACATGTACATCAACAAAACCTAGTACAAAAGTACTACATGAAAGAGGAAAAGATATCAAATCTATCTAAGCCATCCAAAAATCCCAACTGATCGACCTTTGAGCCATGACTTCTCTTGCCAACCAGTGTTTGGAATACCGTACCGTACCGGCCGGTACATTCTGTACCGGCTGGAAATCGGTACCGGTACCGCTTTAAAAATTCTGGTGAAAAAATTCGGTCGGTACCGGCCGGAACCAAAAATTCTGAAAAATACTGGACCATTCCGCAAAAAATGAACTTTTTTAGGGACCATTTTGCAAAAAATCAAACATTAACCCAAAAAAAATCTAAACCCCCCCCCCGGCGACTCTCTCACTCGTCGTCTTCTCTTACTCGCCGCCGGTCGCCGCCTGCCTGGCCATCTGCCTCGCCGCGTCGCCAGTCGCCACCGCTCCTCCTCCTTCTTGTCTTCCCCTCTCTTTTGTCGCCAGTCGCCAGTCGCCGCATCTCTCTTCTCCTCCTCCTCCGCCTCCTCTTTCAGGGACCATTTACCGACAAATATAAATTTGTACTAAGCATAGCAAAGATAGATATCAATCACCGCGGCAGCAGATGCATGCGGATTTTGTTTAGGTGGGATTTTTTCTTTTCGGTACGTTCAGATCTTTTGAGTTTTGACTCATTTCTCTTCTATGTAATGTTTTCTCTTATTTAAACTGCCGACAGGAGAGAAGCGAGGGTTTGAAATTTTAAACCCCTAAGCTGGCTAACTATGGAGCTCTGGTCAAAAAGAGCTCCTATATTTATTGTCACTGAGTACGTAGAACTTGTATTGTCTTGTCTTGTGTGTAGGCAAATATCAGTGTAGATTTTGATGGTGGAACTGTCTTTATGATAGCGATTACCAAAGCAGTAGTACCTACGCAGATCTAAGACTATAGCATGTACGAAAATAAATTAGATTTTGTGTGGTGATCAAATCAGCTTGGGTTATGGGTTCATTTTACCACACGTTTTGTTTTGTTTTTTTGTTTTTTTCCCTCTTTCGCTATTCGCTTAAATTGGTTAACAGCACTTTTTTGTATTAGAAAACAAAAACCTTACGCAATGTTTTCTATGAAGAAATGCTAATAATTTTAAATTATACATTAAAGATTATAATATTTACCAATAATATTCGTACAATTATAATAATGTTACATTAGTTATACTAAATAATGAAAATTTTAAAAATTTATAATATAATAAGCTCAATTATATTTGATAAATAATATTTTTATTTTTATTTATTGCAAAGAAAGAACTTTTAGTTTTAGGTAAACTTAATATCTATATAATAAACAATAACAAAAATCTTGAAGTTTACATAATTTTATAATACTAAATAAATTTTTGAATTTTAGTGTTATATCAATTTTTAACAACAAAGGTTATTAAAGTAAATCGATAATGAAAATTGAAAATTAAACAAAAAAATTGATTAATTCAAGATTTCCTTACTCCAAATTAGGAAAAAAAAATAAAATAGAGATCTAAATTGTAACATTTTAGCACTATTTTGAATATGCATTGCATAAATACAACACACACATATAATTGCTACAAATAGGGGTGAGCATTCGGGTAATTCGGGCCGGATTTTCACTGTTCGGGCCCGGCCTGAATTACCCGAAAATTTTTTCCCTTACCCGGCCCGAACCCGAATTTTCAATTACCCAAACTTACCCGGCCCGATTTACCCGAATTACCTATTTACCTGGCCCGAACTTACCCGATTTACCTGATTTACCCGAATTATCCCGGCCCGAATTACCCTAATTACCCTATTTCACAAATTTTTTAAACCTAATTCGGGTAATCGGGTCGGCCCGAATTTTTTTCCCTTACCCGTCCCGGCCCGAAAATAATTTTGGTAACACCCGGGCCGGACAGAATTACCCGAACTTTAAAATTTTCTTACCCGAATTAATTCGGGCCGGGCCGGGTAATCGAGTCGGCCCGAATAATGCTCACCCCTAAAAAAAGTCATAAGCAATCCGTACAAAGTACTAATATGTTCAATATTAAATAGAAAATTCCCAGCAATCTTATCAAGCAAGGCTCCTAACAATTCCATGTGGGAGACGTGTTCTGCAAACATAGATATAGGTAAGCCTTTTGTAAGTAGATCTGTTAACATGCTAGTTGTAGGCGTATACTCAATAGTAATGAGGGATTCAATGACTTTCTCTTTAACAAAATAGTACTTTATATTAATATGCTTTGAGCGAGAAGTACTTCTAGTGTTCTTAGAGAAAGTTACAGCTGCGGGTTATCACAATACAATTTTAGCGGACTTGAAATAGAGTCTACAATACCCAATGATGAAATAAAATTCCGCAACCATATTGCTTGACAAGCTGCTTCATAGTACGCCATATACTTTGCTTCCATAGTAGAGGATGCTGTAAATGTCTATTTGACACTTTTCAACAATACAGCTCCTCCATCCATCATAAAGATGTAGTCTGAAGTGGACTTTTTATCATCCACACATCCTGCATGATCAGCGTCACTGAACCTAACTATATCAAGAGTGTCAGTTTGCTGATAAGTCAACATATGATCTTTGCTACCTTGAAGATACTTCATGACTTTCTTAGTCGCTTTCTAATGGTTAAGGCCAGGATCACTTACGTATCTTCCCAACAAGCCGACAACAAATACAATATCAGGGCGTGTGCATACTTGAGCATACATCAGACTGCCTACAAGTGACACATAAGGAACGACTTTCATTTCATCTCTCTCTTTATCATTTTGTGGACATTGGGCCGCTGAGAACTTGTCACCCTTCACTGTCGGTGCCTTTCCAGGAGAGCAAGAATGCATATTGAATCTTTTCAAGATCCGATCAATGTAAGTCTTTTGAGGCAATTGAAGAATCTCATTAGCTCTATGTCGGAGAATCTAATTTCCAAGTATATAAGAGGCCTTACCAAGATCCTTCATATCAAAATGACTAAATAACAGTTGTTTTGTCTCAAATAATAGATTAGTATTATCAGATGCAAGTAGAATGTTATCAACATACAGTACTAGAAAAATGAAACTCTCCCACTGAACTTTATATATATACATGGATCAACTACATTCTCCTGAAAGTCTTTTATAGTGACAACCATATCAAACTTGAGATACCACTGTCTTGATGATTGTTTTAACCCATAGATAAACTTCTTGAGCTTACAAACCATGTGTTCTTTACTAGTTATCTTGAAACCAACTAGTTGGGTCACATAAACATCTACATACAGATCTCAATTCAAAAAGGCAGTCCTCACATCCATTTGATTGAGTTCCAAGTCAAAATGAGCAATTATAGCCATGATGATTTATAGTTAATCTTTGGTAGAAACTGGTGAGAAGGTTTCTTTGAAATCAATTCCTTCTCTCTGGCTATAACCTTTAGCTACAAGTCTAGCCTTATACCTTTCTACTTGCATTCATCCATAACACAAATTGAGGACTATTTATGGCTTCTTGAAAACGGACTCGTTTAGTATTATCTCCCACATCGAACTCATGTTCCTACAAATAGACAATATAGTCATCAGGAATGGCAGGTCTACGTGTTCTTTGTGATCCCCTGATAGCAACTTCATCATCCCCAGTATCAATGACTTCATCATATGCTTGATTTTGAGGTTCATCATGAGATTCTACTAGAATATGTTCAATCATAAGGTCATCAGTAGGAGCGGAAGCGACAGGTACAGGGATTAGAATGCGTTCTTCCTTGAATACAATTTCTCTTGACCCTAGACTTAAACCAAATTCATCTTCAAAATAGACAGCTCTAATTGATTTTATAATTTAGGTCATACGATATGGGCAATAAAATCTAGAACCCCTTGATCCGACGGTGTAGCCTACAAAGTAGCTACTAATAGTTTTCGGATCAAGCTTCTTAAATTGTGGATTATAGGGCCTCACTTCTGCTTTGCATCCCCAAACATGAAATTTGCGTAATCTTGGTTTCTTACTTGACCATAACTCATATGGACTCTTTGGAACTGATTTGCTAGGTACTTGATTCAAGATATAAGCAGCTATCTTCAACGCCTCACCCCACAAAAATTCAGGCAAACTAGAATGAATCAACATACACCGCAACATATCAAGAAGTGTATGGTTTCTCCTTTCAGTGATTTTGTTCTACTAAGGTATTCCTGGCATTGTATATTTTACTTCAATACCACATTCTTGCAAATATCTAGCAAATGGACCTGGATTCCTTCCACTCTCATCATAACGCATATAATACTCTCCACTTCTGTCAGAATTAACTACCTTGATTTTCTTCCCCTTTTGAACCTCAACATTTGTCTTGAAAATCTTAAATGCCTCCAAAGATTGAAAATTTTCATGAATGAGCTTCACACGACCATACCTGCAAAAATCATCAATAAAAGTGATGAAGTATTTATAACCACTCATAGTAGGTGGAATAAATGGTCCACATATATCAGTATGAATCAACTCCAACAATTTTGAGCTCCTGTCTGTTTTGCTTTTTGTAACATTGGCGGTCAACTTTCCTTTAATACAATCAACACAGGCAATGAAATCTAAAAAATCAAGATCCTTAAGTACACCATCTTTTACCAACCTCTCCATTATGTCTCTAAGAATATGGCCAAAATATTTGTGCCATGATATAGAAGATCTTAAACCTAACCTCATACATTTGGAACTAACAACAGTATTAAGGGAAGAGAAAGAAGCAACAGTAACAACATCATTCAACTCAAGTTTGTATAAATTTTCACATAAAATTCCATTTCCCACTAAAAGAGAGTCATGATATAAAGTCAATTTTCTAGTTCCAAAAAGAAGACTATAACCTAGTTTATCCAAAATAGATACATAAATCAAATTCCTCCTAATAGAGGGTAAATAAGCGACATCATGTAACACCAAAAGATGTCATGTATTTAACTGTAGTTAAACTGTCCCAAAAAAATCAACTTTGACTTTGGTATTGTCTCCTATATCCATATGTTGCTCAGAACTAGACGGCTTTCTTCGACTTATCAGTTTCTGCAAGGAATTTGTGACGTGAATTGTTGCTCTAGTATCCAACCACCAAGTATTTAAGGCTCTCAATCTGTCTTTTAGCTCTAAGAGGCAAGTTCCACGACACACCATTGCCTTAGGGATTTTTTACAATATATATATCAAGACAAGTCATAAAACCCTCAAAAAATTAAGTGAAACCCGCATGTCATCGTGGGAATTATCTTTATGCTTCCTACGATCGTGGGTTAATATGACAGAAACTTTCTCTATAGATTTCCCACGATTGTGGGAAACATACCCTTTTCTATGGTCGTGGGTTCCTGTTCTTCAGCAGCTCCACTTCTCTTCTCTTCTCTTCTCTTGGTCCCTAACTCAATCACAAAGGTGTCCACCCTTCATTTCAACACCAAAATGATCAATTCTTACCCTAAACCAACGTCAAACACAAAAGAACAACCACGAAGATCAAATTAAACAAAAACATACAAAACAAGTCCTAAAACACAGTAATACTAACCTATTATGCAAGAAACACATACCAAATAGTTAGAAAAATACATACTAATGCACAACTATCAATGGTCGTACACCAATCTTGTGTATCGCATCAACAAAGTCTCGATAACGTGTACGTGCTCGTCTCTCCCATACTTTATAAATGACCGCGTCAAATTCAGAATCTAAAAAAAAATCTTTCTAAAAAAAAGAAAAAAACATACGATAAGTACTTATAATGTAATAATATTTATCTAAATAATGTATAAAAATAAATTAAAATTTTTTTGTACCTCAAACTCCTTATAGTAAAATTTCTTTATCGACTGAGAGATATTCTTCCGTATATAACCCTCAAGATCAATCTTCTTCTTGAATTTGGATGTCATGTTTCTTGAGCACGGTCCAGACGGAATCAACCTAATATAAAACAATTAATTTTATACCATTTTTAAATTTAAACCTATAACTTAATTATAACCATATGGTGTTTTATGTATTTTCACTTACAGATTGTTGACAATTATGATGTTAGTTCTTCCATCAGCTCCCTCAGCTCTAGGCTGGAGGCTGCTTCCTTCATCCGCATCATTTACCACTGATATCTCTATCAGTATAGGGGTGGTGGATGGTGTAGCAGCAGGTACAGAAAGTGATGCCTCACCTGCAAGTGTAGTAGCTAGAGATATAGCATCTGATTCGGTTCCAGCTATAGAATGTGATGCTTCACCGAAACAGTAACTGGCTTCGAATCGTGGTCTGAACCTTGGTCGCATCATATCCTGTTTTCTCTTTGGTGGCATATTTCAATCTGAAATTTATATTCGAATGAATAATTCAGAAATATAACAATTTCTATTCAATATTTCACACAATATATTGAAAAGGAAATAATTGATTTGTTGAATATAATATTCTATTGCAAACACAAATTACTATCAGCACTTAACTGTAAATCAAAATCAAAATCATCATCATCTTCTTTTTCTGAAGAATTATAATCAAACTCAGGCTCCTCTTTAGATCTCTCACCCTCCTCATCCTCTACAGATGAAATTTCAACGTATTCATTATTTGGATCATTCAAAGGTTCATTCTCGTTATATGTAACAGATGCATTTATTTCATAAACATCTTTCTGAAGCACTTCGCTTTCAATTCTCTGTTCTTCTTTTCCATGTGATTCAAAAATACCCTAGGTTTAACTTTGTAAAGGGCCGACCAATTTAACTTATCTCTTTGTAAGCTGGGAAAAAAGACATAATACACTGGGATCGCTTGCATTGCCAACATGAAAGGTTCAAATTGTCTAAATCTTCTTCACTTGTTGACTTCAACTAGATTGTATCGGCTATGCACTTTTATACCAACGTTTAGACTTGGATCAAACCAGTCACACTTAAATATCACATTTTGCTTTATTGGCAATGTAGGGTACTCAATTTCAAGTATCTCAATAATTTTACCATAGTAATCCATCAATTCTCCCTGTATGCAAACTCCACTATTTACTTTTGCCATACTATGACCATGATATTCTGTATGATATTTGTATTCATTAAAGAAATACACCAGATACGATTTAACAATTCGCAAAGGTCCCTTCGCAATATCACATATGAACTTGTTCTCTATTGGATTTTCTAAGGCCTACACAAAAGAAATCATCATATTAAACAATATAATGTCATTTGAACACTTTAATCTTATAATTCAATCATTTTAATAATTGTAAGTGAAAACTTACATATTTCTCGAACTATCGAGGAAAGTATCTTCCAACTTCTTTATTGATATCATCCTGTGTTTTGTCGAGCATTAGCTCGCATAACCATTCCTCGTATAATCTAAAAACATTATTTTCTATTCCAATAGTGAATAACACTAAATTTCAAAACCCAAATAATCAATTTCAACTTATTGCACGAAAGGTTGAACCTCTTGATAGTTCAATAAAATGTAACCATGGGTAGCCTCAATTTCTTCCTCTGTTAACATTCTTCTTGATGTGAAAATGGATAAGTTACCATCATTATCACTTGTTCCTCTCCCTTCATCATTACGAGGAATTTTTCTTTCTTTTGTATGAACATACAACTCAAATGATATTGGAGAATTGTTAAAAATGACTTAGAAAACTTCAGAGATGACAATTTTTTAGATAATGATTTTGAAAAATTAAAGACAAATTGGAGAAAAGTGAATTAGTTGAATGAGGAACTAGTTAATTTCCTTAAAAGCTAGATGAGTGACTAGTGTCACTAACTTAGTTAGGTTACACCTGATGATTTTGTTAGAAAGACTAAGTTATGTTCTTTCGAAGTTGAAAGACTAAGTATTGTTGTCTGTCCTAGTTACCTTCTTTGTAGCTATCTTCTTCAAGTTTCTTTCTAATGCACAGAGTTTTTGTTGGGCCCCGATTCCTTTTTAAGCTTGTTTAAATTATTTTGAGGTTTTAGTTTGATAATTTTAATTTGGTTGGAATAAATTGAGGATTTTATTGTGTAGGTTATGATTATTAAATGAAGGGATTTAGTGAAATTAGATTTGTTTTGTGATGCATTGTTAGTATTAAAAAGAATTATATGAATTGAGAGTTTTATGAGTTATTAGAATTTAAATAGAATAAGTTGGTATAAGGGCCATTAGGAAGATCTTAAATGTTTTTAAGGCTTAAGGTTTATAAAGATGGGCCTAGTAAGTTTTTTATACTATTGAATGAAGAAGAATTGGGCCTTGTAGTCTTTTAATGCCATGAGATGAAAAAGAAAGGAAGCAAGTGGGCTTTTAGCCTTTGAAATACCTTTTAAATGTAGAAGAAATGCAACAATTGGGCTAGGGTCCATGTAATTTACAATTAAAAGAGAATGAATGAAACAAAATGGAAGAAGTATAAGGAGAAGTCGTTTGTGTTAGGTGATGGACGAAATTCATGTATAAGGAGAGGGCTTATGATGCTATGTCGTTTTTAGCATAGGTTAAGTTAGAAAGGTTGAAGTCTTAAGTTATTTTCTAGAACACATCCGAAACTAGCTTAAGGGAAGAGAGTTTCGAAACAACAAAGAAGAAAATAGCAAGAGGGGGGTTCGGCCAATGAGAAGAAGATAGTTAGGGTTCATCTTTCATGAGTTTTTCAAGTGGGTTTCCAAGGATTTTCAAGAAGAAGAAGGTTAAAGGAAGAGGAAGCAACTCTATAGGAGGCAAATCAGATTTTCGTGGGTCATCTTCAAGGTAAGGGTTTCGAAAATTTCTGGTTTTCTAGTTAGGATTTTTTTGTCTTTCTTGCTTCAAAAGGGTGGATTGAAGAGTTCTTTGAGAAAGAAGAAGAAAAGAAAGGGGTTTAATCTTCCTTTGAAGCAAAATCTGATTTTCGTGGGTTTCATATAGGTAAGAAGATTTTCGAATTTTGTTGGCTATTTAGATAGGTTTTGATGCTAATGATTTAGATAAAGTTTGGGTAAGGTTATATGGAATCAATTTCATGTTTTCTTTTCCTAAGGTTTGTGAATTTTTGTTATCTCTTTTAAGATGGGATTTTGCCTTTCATGCTAAAAATGGTGGTTGAAAGAGTAAGTTATGAAGGAAAAAGGGAAAGAGGAAGGGTTATGGAGGTTTAAGAAAA
>JAOTBA010000005.1:30414623-30431979 GCA_025629845.1 Erythroxylum squamatum
AGAAAAGTTGGGCTTACTATGGGTTTTGGTGGCATTAAGCCTACCCATTCCCTAGTGCCAACACGGCCCAAAAAGGCAGGTTGTGTCAATGCATTTGATACTTTTCGGTATCAAAAGCCTTGCAGGACAGAATCATGAACTTTTATTATCTTTGGATCAAATGTTTTGTTTTTTAAAACTTAGTCGACTAATACAGTAGCATGGCTTAACCGAGTTTTTAAATTGTTTTTAAACTAGAGTCAAAATTGCAATTAATGCTTGACCAAAGGGGAGATTGTTGGACAATTTTTGTCCTTTCCCATAAAGTTGGGCAACTATTAATTGCATTTTTTAGTTTTTAAATAAATTATCAGTTAAGCTATATAATTTGATCCTGATAAAGATAATAAAGTGGCCCAATAAATGATCTAGATTAATGGGTCGAAGTCTGGGTGAAAAATAGGTCCCAATTAATGTGGACCAGACCTATATCGGCCTTGTGATGGGGAAATCCGATATGGAATCTATATAAAGGTTAAGGTCTCTTATAGTTGCTCATATCAATCGTAAGCATAAGGAATCTCTGACCCATTAAAAGAGCTTACGTATTGAAAAAACTATAGAAAGACTTAACCCACATCCCAGAGAGCACTTTCCATAAAAGGTCCCTGGAGATTCGTGATTGTTTGGAGATCGGATTCGGCATCGGAATCAGAGATGGAATCAAAATAAGGTATTCCGCATTACCTTCATTTTTAATCCTTTCATATTGATCCTGGGTACGTAATAAGGTCTGTACTACGTATTGCAATTTTTTCTTTTAAGATGGAATCATAATGATAGTTACTTTTAACTACAGACAAATACTTACTTGAAATCAAGAAAATTAACGATCTTTAAATTTTATCATTTTAGACTACTGAATATTAGTTCATCTATCTTTTATTCTATAATAAATTACTGATTGGTTCCAAGTTATTTTGTAAAAATGGTGCATTACAACTATGTTTGTAAACATATCAAACTTAATTGATCTTCTATTAAAATACTTGTTATAAGTTTAGCATCGGAGCAAAGAATTTAAGTTCAGAAGTTAATGTCTTAAAATCTTAAGGGAATATATGCATCATCTTGTATGATCTACTCCTCTTTTAAAATAGAAAAATTCCAGGAAAATGTTATTTATCAAACAAGTTATTCGATTATTGTTAAACAAGAAATTAGATTAAAATATATTCAGATAGAATAAGAATTAAAAAAACCTTGATTGTTACTGAACAAAAAATTCAATTAAAATGTACTCAAAACGAATATGCTTTAAAATGTTACAAATTTGAACTAAAATGAATATGGATGACTTCATAAATAAAAGTGAGAGCAATAATTTTATATAGATTAATTATGCCTATCTTATATGCATTTGGTGTTGCATAAATGTGTGCTTATGGTCAGTGATTAATTTTAAAAAACTCTAAAATTAAGTATACTTAATTCTTCGCTTTGATTGGTTAAATTAGTATAGGCACCAAAGTGACCTCAATTGTGGAAGTTTTTTTATTGTGAATTATTAAAGATGTGGTGTGTGTTTTTCTTCATGTGACCAATCTGTCAGCCTAAAAGAAGATTGTTATTTAACAAAGGCTTACATGTGCATGTGGCAATTAATGTGTGAATTATTAGTTGTCCGTTTTGAGTGCTGAGTTGGTCCAACGAAGTTAACTAATATACTAAATCTTATCATTAGTAATCGATTACTACACCAAGAATACTAATTGTGAGTTGATTCTCTATCCAATGACTAGATTCGATGTCTCTCCTGCTATCTTGAGATAGGATGTTATTGATATAATTAATCACTACTTTGTTATAGTTATATGTACCTGTGAGGTAATTATTTTTTATGTGTTGTTCTCTGTACAACAGATGTTATTAATGTTTATCCTATCATTACTACTAACGTTAACAACATTTTAGTGCTTAGTGTTAGCAACTTTAAGACTTGGAAAGATAAGGTGACTATGGACTTGGGATGTATAGATATAGACCTCGCATTGAGAGAGTCATGTCCTACACCTCTTACAGATCAAAGCTCTATTGAGGATCAAAGGGTTTTTGAGAGGTGAGATCACTCTAACCTCGTGAGTCTTATAATAATGAAGAATCATATCACAGAGATGTTTTTGGTCACCAAGTATGAGGAACAGATGCTAAGAAGTTCCTTGACACCTTTAAGAAGCACTTCAGTGAAAGTGATAAGGTAGAGATAAATACAGCTTTAAGGAAACGTCTCCATAAGGTATAAGTGTAATGGGAGCATAAGGGATTATATATTTGAAATATTTCATCTTATAGGGACATTAAAGATAGAGCTATCAAATTAATTTAGGATTTGATATCTCATCCTCTACAATTTAGTTAGTTTAAGGTGAGCTATAATTGTCAAAAGGAAAATGGACATTGAATGTGATCATTTCTCATTTGGTGCAAGAGGGAGATAGAATGAGAGAATACAAGATTGAGAGTGCACATTTTGGTATCAACCTCTTCATGACATATTAAGGAGAGGAAAGTTAAAGAGATTGTAGTATCAATTAAGGCTCGAGAACAAATTCACCTTCATGCGGCTAACTGATGATTACTAACAATTCCAAATCCATGCAGGCTGTTGTAGCTTGTAATTCGAATTGGGGACAAGTTTTTAGAGTTAGCTCACCCTTGTAATATCAAGACCATCTGTCTTAGCCCTTGTAATGTAAAAGAAGCGTAATGATATGTCCGAGAGTTATAACGAAAAGAAATGCTTCTTTAGTAAGGACCTTTCTTATATATAGAAAGACTGTGTTAAATATCATGCTTGACAAGTAAAGAAAAGTTGTCTTTCACTATTATTTATACTAGAGTCAATTTGGCTTCAATACCAAGATATACTTGGTAGTTGAATTCTGGTGCTATAAATCATAATTGTATCAATGCAAAGTTCCTTGAACTAACGAAGGCCTAGTAATGATGAGAAGTACATCTATATATGGGTTGAAAATCCTATGGAAGTTTTAGGCATAAGGCGTTTTTGGATGTTATTATCTAATGGTTTCTATTTAGAATTAAAGAACACATTTATTGTACCATCTTTTAGGCAGAATTGGTTTGAATGTATGTATTGGATAAAGAAGGACATGTTTGATCATTTAGAAATAGAAAATGTGATATTTATTTTAATTTTATGCTTATCAGAACTAGTAATTTATCTGATTATGACAACCTTTATTTACTTGATACAATAAATTCATATAATGAGTCCAATAATGTTGAAACCAAATGTACTAATTGAAAATTATCAAACAAAAATTCTTTATCATTGTAGCATAAGCATTTAGATTATCTCTCTAAAAAAAGAATTAACTAGCTTATTTCAAAAGGGATTCTTGAAACAAAGCTGTTAATTCTTTTTTAAAGAGATAATTATTAAGACAAGTTTTAATTTATTTAAAACCCTTAAAATACTGCAAGCGCACAGGTCGTGGGTGTAGTAAGTGAGGTATCGATCTCTTGAGCAGTTATTAAACTAATATAATTATAATTTATCTAAGGATAAAGAATTATTAAAAAGAAAATAAAAACTACAAAGAAAAGTATCCATATGAAGATGATTGATTGGAATAAAAATGTAAAATTAACACATAAAGAGTCAAAATGAGCACTAAATTAACAATGGAAATCACACAAGGAAGATTAGCTGAATATGAGAAGGGGGATTTATCCTATCATCAAATGTTAACATGATTACGTTTGAGTTAATACGATATCGGTTCTAGACTTTCAAAGGGTGGATTACTCTCTCTCGAGTTATAATCATTAAACCCTAAATCATAACCCCTAATTGAATTATGAAATTTGCAATCTCACAATTAACAAAAAAACCACAATTCCAATAAGATCTTAAGCCCTTTAATAGAAAAGTGGGTCCTCACATGAGATCTCTCTTTGTCTAAATTCTCGATTTGATTATTTAAGTGATCTATTATATTGTTTAACTCTTATTACCGAATCTAATCATTTTGCTATTAGTTCACTCTCTCGATTTATTACAAGCATGTAAATATAACAAATAATCACAACACCTAATGTATTAACATCAAAAGAAATCACATTAACATTGATTCAAGAACAAATCCCTAAGAAGTTTAGAACATCATCATCAAACCCAAATCCATCACTATCAAATCCATCTTATACATTTAAAAGAAAGAACAATAAAGATGAAACGAAAAGTCACCTAAAAGGGTGAGAATAGATCGGGAAGATGGTAGCTGCAACTCCTTCTTCTCCTTCTTCCTTTCTCCTCCTTCTCTCATCTTCTTCTTCTCTCCTTGAATCTTTCTCAAAGTGGAAGAGGTTAGAGCTCTCCTTAGGGCTTTTTTTCTCTTTCTATATATAGTCTTTTCCATTTTAGGTAAACCTTAGGGTTTTCCCGAGTCCAAAAAGTCCCAAATGTCCCTCGGTAAGTCACGTTTAGGAGGCTATCTGCATTGTTTTCCACGCAGGCCACAATCGTGGTATTTGATTTTAGCTCTTTGTCACGATCATGGTAGAAGGAGTTATAATCGTGGCAGACCCGCCATGCTTTTGTCATGATCGTGGCCCTGGGCCTTGCTTCAAGCTTTCTTCAAATTCTCTCCATTCTTTGATATTTGATCTTAAACATTAACAAACACATCAAGGCACCTCAAATACACAAAATTTAAGTTCAATATCTAACCTATAAAACAGTCAAAACACAAATATCTAACTAAATAGCACAATCCAAACCTAAACATGCACTAATCATTCAATTTAACAACTAAACACATACTAAACTACCACATTTTGGAACCTTCCACTATCAATAACCCAAAAGCTTATTGAAGCACTTGATGAGTCAGATTATGATGTTTGTGTTGAGTGCATAAAGGGTAAAACTAAAAACAAAAGAAAAATAGGAGCTGAGAGAGCGAAGGATGCTTTAGCTTTGATATATACAAATATTTATGGGCCATTTCCTACAGCTTCATGAAATGGTCAACAATATTTTATCATATTTGGAAATGATTACTCTTGATATAACTACCTACACTTAATTTATAAGAGGTCGTAAGCATTAGATGTTTTTAAGTTGTTTAAGGCCAAAGTTGAAAATCAACTTGGTAAAGCTATTAAGGCTATAAGATCCGATTGTGGTCAATGTTGTGGAAGGTACAGCAGATCAAGTGAACGATGCTTAAGTCCATTTACTCGATTCCTCAGTGAGTATGGAATTGCTCCCTAATACTCTATGTCGAGTTCTCCAAATATGAATGGTGTAGTAGATAGACAAAATAGAAATCTTAAAAATATAGTATGAAGTATGATTTGTCCAACAACTTTATCTTACTTACTATGAGGAGATGCATTAAAGTCCGGAATGTACATACTAAATATAGTTCCTACAAAAGTTAAAAATAAAACCCCTTAATATAGACAAGTAAAAAACCTATCTTAAAGCAGTTACACGTTTGGGGATGTCTAGTTGAGGCAAAGTCCTATAAGCCAAATAAAAAGAAACTGGATGTAAGAAATGTTAGTAGTTATTTTATAGGATACTCTGAAAGATCACAAGGATTTAAATACTATGATTCTAAGACAAGAACATTCTTTGAAGAGGAAATATTCGATTTTTTGATGATGTTAAGTATTAGGAGAGGGGGAAGATAAGGGCAATGACTTTGTCTCTGAAGAGGAGTCAATCATTATTCCTCTCCATGTAGTTATTGATCATGATCAAGTTTTCATTCTTAATATGATTCAATGACATCTGGTGTAAATAAATGACAATGATAAGCTTCTTACCCATAAAACTCATATGATCATTCCTTAATTCTTTATTCGTAAAGAGCGTTAGATCAAACTCAACACAGTTAAATTTAAGTAGAACAAGTGCCTTTAAAAATATCCACTAGGGAACGAAAAAGTGAAATTATGAATGATTATAATGTATTTTTCTAAGAACACGAGGAAAATGTTGACTTAGTGGGAGATGATCCACTTACCTTATATGATGCAGTTAAATGTTCTAGCTCTTATAAGTGGATTAGTGTCATAAGTGAGGAAATGTAATCCATGAGAGATAACAACATTTGGTATCTTGTCCCATTTCCTAAAGGAGTGAAACTTGTTGTTTAAGAACAAAAGAGACTAGTAAGCCAATATGGAGAGATATAAAGATTGTCTTGTCACCAAATGGTTTACTAAGAAGGAAGGCATATAATATAAAGAGACTTTCTCTCTAATTTCGTCGAAAGACTTTTAGGACTATTAAGGTACTTATGGCATATTTTGATCTTGAGCTACATCAAATGGATGTAAAGACGACTTTTCTCAATAGAGGCATTAAGGAAACAATTTATATGAAACAACCATAGGGGTTAGCTTCTAAGGAAACTAACCAATTGGATTGTAAACTTAAGAAATCCAACTACATGCTTAAGCAAGTTCCCCATCAATGGTACCAAAAGTTTCATGAGGTTATTCTCTTATTTGGCTTTAAAGTGAATGTTATTGAAGATTGTGTGTATTATAAGTTCAGTGGGAGTATATTCATTTTCTTCATCCTCTTTATGGATGATATTTTGCTTACTAGCAGTGATGTGGAATTGCTTTAAGAAACCGATAAATTTCTTTATGAGCAATTTGAAATGAAAGACCTTGGTGAAGCGTACTTTGAGTCAAGGATCTAGATTTACCGTGATCATTCTCATAGAATTCTAAGGTTATCACAAAAGGGTTACATTAAAAAGGTACAACATCAATTTGACAAAAAAAAATTGTAGACCTCATAATACCTTTGTATCTAAAAGAGATAAATTTAGTCTAAAGCAGTATTATGAGAATGAAATATAATCCAAGTTTATGCTAAATATCCCTTACGTGTCGGCGGTAGGGAATTAAATGTACATTTAGATCTACGTTTGTCTTGACCATTCGTATGTTGTTAGAATGCTTGCAAGACGCCAAAGCAATCTAGGTAGTGCATTTGCATAATTATTTTCATTTTTAACATGTCATATATTTCAATCCATTAAATTTTATATAAGAGGAACAATAATAAATCATGATACATATTTTGAAAGTAAAATACTTCTAGAGTGAAGACTAAACTAAATACAATAAATGCAAAAACTTAGGGTCTATTTGCTTCCGTTTCTTATTGTCATTTTCATAAAAAAGGAAACAATGCCTAATAACACGTTTGATCAATTATAACTTCCATTTAAATAATAATAATAAAATCACAATAACTTTACGAAAAAAAAAACCACATTTTCGTATGTTTTTAAAACATGTTTTTTTAAATAAAAACAAGTTTAGCGTCTCTACATCTTCTGCATCTCTAAGTCTTCTATGCTCTGATTTCTTCATCCTATTTCAAATGCTTCTTTGTTTCTTCATTTGTTGCTATTGCTTTTTGGGTTCTTCCTGTTACTTGCTTTCAAAATTTTATTTGCAACTAGAATTTAATGCAAAAGCCTACCACACTTTCCAAATTATGTTGTACTCGCTTTTCTTCGCATCCCATCTGGAAGTGGGAAGCAAACAAAAGTAGAATCTTCGCTCATAAACCACATCTACATGACGGCGACGGTAAAGTTACTGTCAACTATTTAATGCACATTCATCTGCAAAAGATGTTTTTACATGACAAGTATATTTAAACACTCTCCTCACAAGTATATTTAAACATATATTTATTTTTAGTTTTTTATTACAACTCTTAACCAAGCAGGTTTTCGTTTTCAGATTTTATATTACAATTCTCAACTAAACAGGTTTTTGTTGTTTTAGTAAAAAAACAGAAACCAAAAATAGAAAATTAAAACTAAAAACCACAACAGAAAAATAGAAGTGGAACCAAACGACTCCTTAATTTTTTATAGCATTTAAAAATATTACTTTAGTTATGCACGAGATTGGTTTAAATTTTGTAGTCAAAGTTCAAATTTTATTAGATTATTTAAATTCTTATCCATCTTATATGTGGAATACATATTTTAAATTTGTAATATAACATTTTAACACTAGTAAAATATTGCAAATTAGACCTTTCCTCTTAACTAATTAATTAATCACAAAAAGTTAAATTTTTATTAAATATGAAACCACGAGAGGTCTTGACAAAAATACTAATACTATAAACATTTTATGCTACTTGTATATAAACATTAAGTTAGGGCTTTGAGCATAATCGATGATGTGCAATTTCAAATTTGATTAGTGATGTCTAAAAAATCAATGTTTCGGCTCGCAGGCATATAGAAAAAAATTGGCCAGGGTGTTGAAGCCGGTAGGGTGAAAGGTATACACAGGGAACCTTTTTAAGAATGATGAAGTTTGCATAACTGTTAGTACCTTAATACAAGGAACGTGCTGGAAAAGATGAATCTCATTGTTTATAAGTAGTTAGAATTCTAATAGGATTTGTCTAATTAGTTAGACAAAATCGATTCGACCATGACTATGAGAGTCTGTACTTGGATTAGACTCTCCCGGCCAAATTCTCGCCCTCCTAGATTGTTGTTTTTCTTTGTTGAAAATATTGATTCAAAGTTAAAATTAAAGATTTTGTTTAAAGATAAGATATTTGTTAAAAGATAAAATTTTATCTTTTAAGATAAAGTTGTTATCTAGTTAGGATTTAAACTTTTGAATTTGAATTGTTTTATCTAGATATTAGCTAAGTTTGTTATTTCATTATCTATATATTTAGGTCTTCATGTCAATGTAATTAGAACCAATAAATAAAATGTCTCTTGCATTATCTCTTCCCTGATCTACTTTATTTTAGTTAGTTTCTCATTCCAGAATTCCAACATACTTTACTCAGCGAAGTGCATCATCACGCAGTAAACTTCTAGTTTATGGGCTTATGGTTTTCCCTTCCACGTGAAACGTGGTTTCTTTGGATGTGTTGAACTTGCATTTGCAGGCATGTGAGCTTGCAAATTTTTCCCCTTAATAAGCATATATTGAAGTTGCATATACCAAATTTGTATGTGCTTTCTGTTGAACCTGTACATGCTGAGCTTCCATGTGTTGAATATGTGCATGCTAAACTTGCATGTGATGAGTTTGTATATGTACTGAACATGTAATTTTTTTGTAGGTTGAATACTTCAATTTGTATCATCCTTTTGGATAAACTTGCATGTGATGAGTTTGTTTTTTTTTTCGTAGGTTGAATACTTCAATTTGTATCATCCTTTTGGACATGAAACCTATCTTCAAATGGTTATTATACCTTAAAACTCATTAGATGAAGTTTGATGCGCACCACTATTAAATGAAATTCATAATTTGTACTTACCAATACACAAAAGACTGAAAGAGAACGCTAGAATCCGAGTTGCTTTTTGAAGAGTTCATTAACTTGACCAAACAACTTTTTATTTGTTAAACACCAAATGTGAAACTGTTTTTTTCTTCTAAAGGAAGCCGTTTTATATAACAATTACACACATATTTTGATTATGACAAAATTATTCATAAGATAGGAGCTTTCAGATTTTATTTATCAATTTAAACTAGTTTTACTGCCCAACACACTGTGAAATTGAATATTATATTGTTGACCGAGTCCAACTGCACATCATATTCTAACTAGAGTTGGAGACATCGAATCAATATGCACCCATACAAGGGCATTCCAGGACCTAGTAAGAATTAATTTCAACAATTTAGAATATGATTTTTGTTTAGAAGATGTAAAAGAAAAAAGTGATTATAATATGTACTGTTTAGAATTGCCATTTTGACAAATGGCTTTTACACCATCTGATACTCTAGGCAGTAAGAGTCCATGAGAAGCACGATTACCAACATTGGAAAACGAGCCACTTGGCAGGATTTTGGTTGTCAGGATGGTGAAATGATCCTAATGCCTAATAGAAGAGACGTGCAATAGTTCCATTGGCTCGTCAGCCTTGTGGCACAATGTCCGACTGTTTTTACTGTTGGAAGTTTCAACAAGGTCAACATAGCTTGTGTTTTCTGTTTTAGGAAAGATTTGTAGAAATGTAATCCTAAGGCCATGTTATAACTCTATGGACCGATTGCCAATCATTCTCCCAAAGGCGGCCTTTACCAGGGAAAATCATGAGCCAAGCTGATGCTGAAATGTTTTGTTAAGAGATTTGATGGTACAAACCAAAAACCTGTCGCCATCAAACACGTAGCATGCGGTGATTCTTATCTCTAGTTGTAAAAACGGAAAAGTAATAGCCCTTGTAGACTAGTGTTCACAGGAAATGCTGAACAGAGCGTTGAGGAGTTCCATTTCTGTTTTCCTTCTTTAACAATGGGGATGTATTTCCAAGTAGGCAGCCGGCAAAGAGTTGGAGTTTGTGCGGGCTCTCCTCTAGTACTTTCTGTCTCCATTTGTACCACTCTCTTTGAATTTGGCCCCCTGTTGTTGTTTAGTGGTTGGTCTGGGTTCAATCTTTGACGTTATATTTGGATTGTGGAGTGGACTAGCAGGGATATCTAAACTAAAAGAACAAGCTGTGCTTTTTGGCACTCCATCTCGGGCTTCTTTCAATTGTAAATCATCAAAGTTTTGATTCCACCAGCAAAGACAAAGATTGAAGAAGAAACAACAAGGCCTTTCCACATGGAAGTAGCAAAAAAGCGTAGTATCAGACATTTCAGTCATGAGCACACGCTGGAGCTCGCTATCTCTCCCTCTGCTACGGTCACTTGCCAAGGCTGCAACGCCAAAATCCTGCCTCGTAAGGAGTTCTATACCTGCAAAACCTGTTCGTTTTCTCTACACTGGGTATGTTCAAGCATGCCTAGCAGAGCTCGACACCCTTCGCACCCAAGCCATCATTTAGACCTTTTAGACTCAAACCCTTCGGCCAACAACAATTTCAAGTGCAAGGCTTGTGACCAGAACATCATTGGTTTCTACTACAGTTGTACCAAATGTTCCCTTTACTACCACATCCTATGTTCTACCCTACCTCTTTCTGTTGTCATGCCTTCTCATCCTCACAAACTAAAAATGGAATTCACCCCTCCCTATAACTTCAGCTGTGATGTGTGCCATAAACCTAGTCACAAAGGCTGGCTTTATCGATGCCGTTTCTGCGAGTTTGATACGCATATTTCTTGTGCCATTTCAAACCAGAAGGCACAACCTGTTCCTCTGTCTGATGCCTTGAGAAATTCCGTGAAATCGTCTCCAGCGGCAATAGCAGAGATAAGCAGAAGGATTGATAATCAGCATGAAAGTAATGAGCTAATGCAATTATTAATGAGAAAATTTCCAAGCGACACTGAGGGAAAATTTGGCCAACAAGTCATTCATTCACCAACAAGTGGACTCCCAGAGAAATCGAGCGGTCCAAAAGGAGAATTGTCATCAACAATGATATCTGAAGACCTGACAATCCCGAGTTACCAATTCAGCGACTTCTGTTTCTCGATAGATATACGCAAGCCTTATTCAGATCCCAACAATGATGGATCCCAGCAGACGTTGAAGGAAGCAAGTTATCAGGATCAGATGATAAAGATTGTTCCTCAAATTGATGCAAAGATTAAGTACGACAATTTGGTAGTAGCTCATAGTAAGGCTGTGATAAATTCCCAATCAGTGAATCAGCGACATGAATCGTCTAATAGATCAGAATCAAATTCAACACCTAAAGGTCCAGAAAACAGGTCGAACCAGGTATCTTTATCGGGCAGAAAAGAGAAAAAGAAGAGCCCGAATGGCCATGGTCGCAAACCAAGCATTTCGCAACAGAGCTATGATTCAGATTCGGTAAGTTCAATATCCATGAAGTGATGAAACTATATTTTATCCTCTGCACTTTTTCTTATACTCTGCTCTTCAGGTCCGACTCAATCTTGAGTCCAATAATTTAAGTCTAATTAAATTTATTTTTATCCATTGATTTTGATTTGGTATTATTCAGTCTAAAAAACTATTATATTTAAATTTGAATTATATTTCTATTAAAATTATATATCTAATTTTAAGTCTTAATTTCAATTTAATCCAACTTTCTGGTATGCCTAGTTTTAAAGACATGGATGCAGTTTCTTTAAAAAAATTTCATACCCCGTTTCTAGAATAATAAGATTTTTCTGCCTATGAAAGAGAAGACACTGATTCAGTATATTTGTATTACGTTCTGTTGTTGCAGACGACAGTGACCTGTTCCTTTTGGAGGATGCTTCTGACACGATGCTACCATCCAAAGTATCAAAAATGTGCTAAAGATGTTAGGAAAGTAGGACTATGATACTGTTATTTATTAAGTTCTAGTGCAAGTCTGTAAGGTTCTAAGTTCTGGCAAACGTTACTTCTCTTCTAGTTATCAGATACGAAAAGCACAGAGACAATTAATATTTTTCCTTAGGCTTTGGAGTCTAAAATTAAGAACGAGATTTTTGTATCTTAATGCTAGCACATGTAAATTGTGCATTAAACACTTTAATTCCTAATCTTCGTCTCTTATCAGTCATACTTCTGTTCATTTGTTAAATTTAGTTTGTTTATTCTGTTCACGATATGTTCATAACAAATAATTAGCAGACAAATACTGACGCCGGCATAGAATATTTTGTAAGATCAATTACTGCTATACCAAGAGTAAACGGATTTAAAAGCCAAATCCCATGAGATGAGAACTACACTTTTGAGTTCGTTCTTCCCTTCCTATATTTGTTGTAGACGAACCAACGTGCTTAAACACTGAATTAATGATCTTAATTCGAATAAGTTCAGATGATAAGAGCAATGGGACAGCAAGAGCTGGAGAGCAATTATGAACTATATGAAAAGAAGAGCTCGTCAATTGTATTAGATGCGAAAAATAAAAGTTTGGCAGGGTTAATTGTAACCTTCTTCAACAAATTAAATCTTTTTAATCCACTCAACTTAATTTCCTTTCACATAATGAAAAATAATAATATGTAAAAGATTGCACCAATTGATGTAGTGCTCCACGCATACCAAAAGTCAGACAGGGGCAGGACACTCCCAACATTTTAGTAACGGAAAGCCTTCGCGTGAAACCGATTTGGCATAGCGATGCAAAAGGTGGATGACGGTATCCGTGAACTGCAAAGCAACAGAATTTATGTTTCCGAAGGTTGGAGAACATGGAAAATGCATGCCTCCATTTTCAGGGATAGGGTAGTACTATTTCAATAGGACAAAAACGAGATTTCTTAGTAAAGTCTTTAAGAGTTCTAGTAATACTTTTAACCTTTATTTGATGGAAATAGTTTAGCATACTCTTAACTCTTGTCAGATTTGGACGGAGCATGTAGCATGTGGTATTTTTAACATAGATTTTGAAATTATTTAACACTCTCATAAGCCCATCACGCGAGATAAAAATGATATTAGGAGTTGGCACGAATGTCATGTTAGAAATACATGTTAGTAGACTATTATAATCACAACTTCATTTCATATGCCTAACCACAATTGAATTGCCTAATGTATATTTAATAACTATAATGATATGGTTAATTTGTTAATTGCATTTGAGGCACATGGTAGTACCCTAATTACTATATGTTGGCCCATTAAACTATAGTTCATATCATCCAATTAATAATCAGACAATTAGCCCATTCTACCCCTTAGGGTAGAACATGTCATATACATGACATAAGGTGTGGTTGTTGAGAGATATAGATTGTGTGTGTTGGGTGAAAAAGAAGAAGGGTCTTCTACCATCAATCTCTCTTGCACAAGGTTTGTATTTTTCTCTCTTTGATAGGTTTTGCTGGAGCATGGAAATGATGCAAGTCCAAATGCCAAGTGTTGGAGGTATGTTTCCTTAATCTTGTTATGCTCTAAATAAAATGGATCTTGGTTGTTGAATGTGGTTTAATGCTGCATTTATTATAGCACTATTACGAGCTCAATAAGCATACGATTGAAGCTGTTAATAAAATAAGTATTACATGAATTACATGGAGCGAGCTAGTTTACTAAGCTAGACTTACGTTCAAGTTATCACCAGATCCGAATGCAACTTGAAGACATTCCAAAAACAACATTCAATTTGCATGAAGGGCATTACGAATTTTTGGTTATGTCATCAGCTTGACCAATGCACCATTAATATTTTAGAGTTTGATGAATGGGTTATTTAAACCATACCTTTGACACTTCATTTTGGTATTTTTTGATGATATATTGATTTACAGTCAATCCCTACAATCACATATAAAGCACTGTACTACTATAATAGTGACTCTAAAAACTAATCAACTATATTTATACAGGAGCAAGTGTGTTTTTAGAGCAAGGTAGATTGAATATTTAGGTTACACTATCTTGGAAAATAGTGTGGCAACTGATGTAAGGAAGTTGAGGACCACTAAAGACTGGCCAGATCCAAATAACCTTAAAGACCTAAAGGAAGCAATCATGAAAGAACTTATCCTAACACTTCCTAACCTCTCAAAACCCTTCGTAGTGGAAGTAGACGCCAATGGATCAGGCATCAGAGCAGTACTATAACAAGATGATCATTTAATTGCTTTTTTTAGTAAAACACTAGCTTCGAGGCATCAAGGGCTATCAACATACGAAAAAGAGTTTCTAGCCATGATTAAAGTAATAAAATAGTGGCACCACTACCTTATCATCAAACCCTTCATCGAGCGAACTGATTACCAGAGCCTAAAATACTTATTGGAGCAACAATTATCTATGTCCTTCCAACAATTATGGCTTCCAAAGCTCTTGAATTTTGAAGTCTAATATTGCAATGAGAAGGAGAAAATAGTAGTCAATGCTCTATCAAGATTCACCAACTCAAAATTACTAGTGATATTAGTATCATAAGTACAAGGAGGATTGATTGAAGAAATTAAACAAAGCTGGGAAAAGGATCACACTATACATGACCTGATTAAGAAATTGATGACAGGAGAAATCATTTAAAGTGTTTATGAGTGGAATAATGGATTATTACTATGGAATGTGAGGTTAGTGATAGGGGCGAACAACACACTCAAAGAACAACGAATCAAAGTTAGCCATGAAGAAATGATGGGAGGGCATTCGGGTGTATTGACGACTACAAAGAAACTTCAAAATTTATTCTAATGGAAATGGTTGACAAAGGATATTCAAAATTACATAAAAAGATGCATGATTGGCCAATAGAACAAGTATGATACATCAGCATATCTAGGGCTATTACAACCCCTTAAAATTCTAGAAGGTAGTTGGAGAGAGCTCAATGTGGATTTCATCAAAGGGTTGCCTACATCTAAAGGAAACTCTATGATTTTAGTGGTGGTTGATTGATTCACGAAGTACGCCTATTTTATCCCAATTAAACATTCGTATTTAGCAAGAGACATTAAAGATTATTCCTTAACCACATTTTCAAATGCTAGAAACAATCATCAGTGATAAAGATCCAATGTTTTAAAGCAAATTCTGACAATAATTATTTAGGCTACAAGGAGGTGCATTTGAAGGCACTACTTATAATGGTTTGAGAGAAGAATGAAAATGTAGAAATTTGCCAAGGTGGAGAATTGTTGAAATGTGTCTCATCCCATATATGAAAAATAAAAAATCAATAGGTAGCTTTATGACTATAAAAGATGGTGGCCCATGTGGAATAATTACAAACTCAAGGGAGATTTTGTGATTATAAAAGGATGTGTTGTCCTATAGTTTCAATCATCCCAAAATTGCGCTCTCATTCTAAGGCTATTATTCTTTCTCTCTTTGTAATATTTCCCTTATAATATTTAGTGACGATAGTGAAATATATTGGTAGCGTTTGAGGATATAGACAAAAATTGGTTTAACTTCTTTAAAATTTTGGAGTTATTTATTTTATTTGTATATCTATTTATTAGTAATGTGTGGGCATAATTGTTGTGATATATTGTGTTATTAAATAAGCTTAATTCTGTCTAAGGAGGTTGGAATTTAAGCGGTTAGTTCAGACCCTCTAATATTTTCTAGAAACTCATTTGGTGTGATTTTTTAGTACAATTATTCACACACTAAAAGAATTTGCACTTACATAACAAGATTTACTTCACACACAAACAGGAAAATGAAAATGTGGAAATATTGTGCAAATGAAGATTTACAATGTGAGAGAGAGAACAATTTTGCTTGATCAACGTTATTAATTTTCACAAAGATAACATCGAATCCCATAAGTAAAATATCTCACAAGACATGCCAATGGTTCACACAAAAACTTAATACTATAGTTAGAGAACAATGTACAAACATTACAAAGCAAATGGACCAAATTAAAAAAGGATAAAATCATATTATATGCTCAGAAGACTATAATGCCTGACTGTAGCAGTAATTACTATTATGTTTCCAAGTTTCATTTGGTAAAAAGAATCAATTGTATACCTTTATAAAGCAATGTTGTATTGAAGCAAGGTTAATAGGTACTAAAAATGATAAGCACCGGTTCAAAATGTTTTTCTCCTCGACATGTTTGTCTGTAGTGTCCACGGATAATGTGAAGAATGGGCTAGCATAACATCTATAGATAATATTGTGTGTACATAAATGCAAAAAGAACATTCACAAGGTTTTAAACACATTATTCTTGAAAGAAATAACATAATTTAATAATAACGGTTTTGTGCAACCTCAATTTTAAAAGAATCAATCAAAAGGCTTGAACCATTTCACATAATTTCTTGTAATTAATCGAAAATCGGGGAATATAAACCAACCTTAATGAAATTCATGAACTTGGTGTCTCTATTAACAGCAACATGAAGTACCTACATAAGAAAAAAATTACAAATATCAATATAAAAACATTTAAATTTGACAGGGAAAAAAATAAAGAAGGAAATTTTTGAGTAGGTCATGTTTGAATTTGTGCTTCTTTGCATCTTCAAGAGGAACGTAATATTTTCTTATATTAGTATTGCCTTACTTGTTTTTGGAGAATTATCAATTGGATCTACAAACACATGAGTTCAGTTGGAATTATGCCCATGACCTAATTGTTATGTAATTGATTGAACACCTTAATTTTGTGATTATTAATTTTGATTAATAACATGGCAAATGATTTTATTACCATATTATGTTTATTATTTTTTATTCTAATATGTAAATTTATACACTTGCCATCATAATGAAGATTATAATAATGAGAGTCAAGTCTTTAGGGTTTAATCTAAAAGTGTTCTTGATCATAGCATCATCAAAATAAAGACTTTAATGATCCGGTTAGATCAATATGTATGTAATTGTATCTATTGGATAGATATTAGTAGATCTCATTTACTAAGTTACATATATAGATGATGCATATGGAGATATGATCAT
>JAOTBA010000005.1:30477458-30490928 GCA_025629845.1 Erythroxylum squamatum
TTCTTAAAACGAACAAGTTTGTTCTAAGTAAAGTTTTTTTAAGGGGATAACGAAAAGTTTACCACAATTCAACCCCCTTCTTGTGCATCTATATCATTATTAAGAATTATATTAACTTGTGATTCACTTCAGTCACAAATAAAGAATAGTTTAAAGAGATAAAAAAAGGTATTGTTACCAAGTTAGACTTGATTATAAAGTTTAAGAAACTTTATGACTATGTATGAGATATTTAATAAATAAAAATTAATATAAAATATTGAATCTTATTTGAACAAAACTGGTATTTAATTTTAATTAATTAAAGGTTAATTAAATTTATAATTTTATTTTAATTAAATTACTAAAATGTTCGAAACATATTATAAATAGGTGTAGGTTCAAATGGAGCTAGCACTTATTACCTAAACACTCTTTACAATAATTTTACAATTTTCTCAACATGTTTTGTGGATAGTATTAGGCGTTGAATAATTGTGTGATTATGGTGGTTGAGATGAGTCAATTTTGAAAATGATTCGAGGAAAACGACAAGAAAAATATCAAGCTTTGAAATTAAAAAAAACTAATTATGATTCATAATTTGTTGTATTTTAAGTGTTAATCTTGTTAAAAAAATTTGAGTGATCTTAACTTTCAACAAATCAAAAAAGAGAATTTTGGTTATTATTTTGTTCCATTTTTTAATAAAAAGGGAACATCAATAAGGATGAAATATGTAATTTGCATTTCTTCTTTCAGTAAAATGCTAAAATAAATATTAAAATAGATGTGATTTTTAAGATTACGACCGAAAAAGAAAAAAAAAAAAGTGAAAGGAATTCATGCTTCAGTGTGTTTGGCTTCTCTACACATCATAGTTGCCACCTTTCTTTGTTCAAAATTTTGCTGACATTTATTTCTGTGTTATTTTGTCCTTGAAGTAGATGGCACAATTTGAATGCCTTAAACAAGTTAGTTACGGAATATTATTTCAACAAGCAGGGTGGTTAAATTTCGTCGATGACAATTAGAGAGTTTAAATTAATTTGCATATTTGATTCTAAGCTATTGATATGATTCTGTGGGTCAACCTATTTAAGAAAGTTGACATGCATAGAACAATTGCAATTTCATACAAGGTTCATTTATGGCAACTTCCACTCCAACCTAAAATGTATGGCATGTAATGTAAGTTAATGGATTAAATTATAACTTAACTGGATCTTGAAATCAAGTAAAGTTGAAGTGATACTAAAACTTACATCATTTCTACCGTTAAATATACATTTCTCTCTCTATTTTTTTTAATGGGCATACGTCATTCTTTTAGAATGCTTGAATTTTAATATGCTTTCAATTATATGTTCAAATGAGGTTTCATTACATCATCAAATGATTAGAATAAATTAATAATTTTAGAGACACATTCATGTCCAACTAATAGTACATGATTGATAATTAATGTCAACTAATATTAGATGATTAAAAAAAATTATGATTATTATAATCTAATTACTTAATTTATTATAATTTATATAATTAATTTAATAATTTTAAAAATAGAGTCAAATTTAATAATTATTTAAGAAGTATATTATAAATTTAAAATATTTTTAAAATAAATCAATTGAAAATATTTATTTATTCAATAAAAGTAATTTAATTATAAATGGTGATTTTTATTTAAAAATTAATATTAGTTCATAAATAAAAGTTTGCAAATTTTTAATTATTTATTTTAATAAAAATCTTATCACTAATATTTATTAATAAAAGATATATAAGTTAATGATAAATTTTAATTTATCTCTAAATTTTATTTTGTATTTTTATTATTGACAATAAAATTTTATTTAAATGAATATTTAATGATAAATTTTAATTTATCTCTAAATTTTATTTTGTATTTTTAATATTGACAAAAAATTTATTTAAATTAATATTAAAAATTAAATTAAAAAATCAATGATCACATCGAAAAGAAAAAATAGAAGTTGAAATAAAGAATAAATTTACGGATAAGGCTTAGAGATGACTTAGAATATGGTTTGCGGAAAATAAAAAATGATACAAAAAGTAAGAGAAAGTGGGAGTGAATGAGGAGAGGAGGAGAGTGGTTTGGGTGTGGGATCTCTCAGAATTGCTGCGTCCTTAGAAAGTACAAAATGATAAAGCCACACTCCGCACCACTGCTCACTCTCCCTTTTTCTCTACTTCTAAGTTCTAACCACCCTGGTCCCTGGCATCGGCAACCAACTCGTCCGTACCCTGTCCCCTTCTCCTCCTTGATTCCCCCACCCTATCCCTCTTGGTATCAACCATGTGTATGAATGAATTGAATAGAATACCATTTGAACTAGTCCTACCACCTGCTACTCCTTTACCCAGTCACGAGTCACCCTTTCCCACGTGCCTCTCACACGTGTGACTTCACACCACAACATCCCCATTTGCACTCACTCACTATCATCCCCTACCCTTAGGCCTGTTCCCTTCCTTTTCTTGTGGTGCAACAAAATAAAGTTAGAGAGAGAGAGAGAGAGAGAGAGACATAAAAAGAGCTTCAACATTTTTTTCCCTTCTTCTTTGGTCTTTGGTGTTGTTAATGTCGCCATTGTTGCAGTACTAGTAGTAACAGTAGCAGTGGTAAGACATACCCTTTCTAGCTTTCACTCTCTATCTCCTTCTGTCCCTCAAATCAGAAACCTCTCAAATTTCGCTTCTTTCACTAAATATCCCATCTTTTTGCACAGATGAGGATCAGGAAAAGGCAAGTCCCCCTCCCTCTCTCATCTCTTTCTCCTGTTCCTCTCACATCAGATCCCCTCTTCAGCCAGTCTTACGGCGTGCAACTTCATCCGGACCCACCTACCAATTCCTCTCCCCAACCTCATAAAGCTTCTTGCTTTTCTCCTCAGCTCTCTCGTCATCAACTCAATTCATCGATCGGAGCTCAAATCAACGACGTCGACCAAAAGGGTATCAAAGGTTTTCAGGTTAGTGATTTCACAACTGCATACCTTTAATTGCTGCTTATACAATATACAACTAGTTGTTTTTGTATGGGAGCAACTGCACGTCTACTTGTTCAAGTTAAGTGATCTGGAAAGGAATTTTCTTTGGATTTATTGATAAGGTCAATTTGGCACCAACATGAGTTTCACTAACAACAAGTACGGCCAACTCCGATTGGATTCTGTAGTTGATGTGATTTTTGTTGTAGGTCCTGCTGGAGAAAGATGAGAGATGTGAAGAAGGAGAGGGGAGTAATAATACCAGGTGAGAAATAAGGCATAAAGTTAAATCTTTTTGGCTCTTTGCCATTCGCTTCTTTCATGAAAAATTCTAGTGAAAGAGGGTCAATACCCATGAATTAATTTTACCGACTCCACCAACAAAAATATACTGCTTGCTAGTGGAAAGTTGAAACACTGTTCTACTGTTCTTTATCAGCATCCTTGGTTAAACACTTGAGTGTATTGTGATCGAATCTAGGTAGTATTATCATTATATATATATTTGTTACTTCTTATTTCTTTTTCTTTCTGTGAACTTCTTGCTACTTTGGCTTAATCATATATCATATGCTCCTGCGGTGCACATTGGCGGGGGATGATGGTCCCCATATATAATTGACGGACCAACCCTTATGCTCTACGTTTGCATTCATTTTGTTCTCTCCCTTCTATTTGTTTCTTAACTCTATGTGGTTGTGGATCTTCTATGTTGGCTTTTTTCTTGTTCTTTGTAGCAAAATAAGTTCCTTGGGTGCAGAAATTGGAAATGTTGCTGTTCAAAAACCCATTTCTTCTCGTCAAGGTAAGTAATCACTAGGTTCAAAGAATTTCAATCCACTATCCGCAGACGTTCTCAACGTGGACATTGGTTCTCATGGATCTTGTTGCCTGGCTGTGATATTGCAGTGGTGAGATGGTGTGAAAGAGAGAAAGTGTTCCCATTGAAGAAGAGAAGGGGAAGCTTTGAAAGGAGAAGCAACGAAACGATAATGGACAATGACAAGAAAATGAAGACGAAGATGAACAAGAAATGTGCGGAGCAAAACGGCATTGAAGAAGGACAACAAAAAGAAGACAAGGAAATCGATGGTTGTTCTAGTACTAGTGGGAAGAAGAGGAGTAGAGGTGGTGCACTCATGGAGGGTTCACGGTGCAGTCGTGTTAATGGGAGAGGATGGAGGTGTTGCCAACAAACTCTTGTCGGATACTCTTTGTGTGAACATCATTTGGGTAAAGGAAGGCTAAGAAGCATGAACAGTGTTCGAAACCGATCCTTGGCTACTACTACACCAAAGAAGGCTAAATCGCAGCCACTATCGTCAGACACGAAGCGTGAATTTGCAGACTGCAAAACTGCTGGCACTGAATCTGAAGATGGAGACGAGAAGAAGCCATTGACGATCTCCAAGAAGAAGATAAAGCTTGGTACATTCAAAGCTCGGTCGATGAGCAGCCTGTTGGGGCAGTCAAGTGATTGGAGGGCAGTGGGCGAGATTAAAGAAACCTAGGGGCTAGGCCAGGAGAAACGAAGATGCAAAGGCTTGAGGTTATGTACGCTAGTGCAACTATCTTTAGGTTGCTTGGGCTATTGGAGTTCTTGATGTATGCTTAACCTTTTCTCGGTGTGAATATAATAATAGTTTATAGTTTATGTGTGATGGGCAAAATATTAAAGCAAGTAGATGGGATCATGGGATGAAAAACTTAATTACTCTTTCTAGCGACATAAAGACTCGTACTAGTCTCGTATACTATCAGGCGTGGAGCCATCTGACCTGAGGCGCTTATAATTAATTAATTATTACTCTGCCCGTTTAAAATAAGTGTCATTTTAAAATAATTTTAATTATTTAAAATAAATATTATTTATGACTTTTTATGTATATTTATAATTTTACTGTCAAAATTATCCTTTAATTTCTCTCACATCTTAATTACACAGATTATATTTTCAAGGCACTTTAACATGTAATTAATAAGAGTATATTAGACATTTCATTAACTTTCTTAATAAGTGTGCATTCTTCTAAAACGACACTTATTTTGAATAAGAGGGAGTATATATTTACTGCTTTTATATTTTTTACCAAAGTAAAAAATTACTGTATGCATATTCTATCCTTGTTTCTAATAGGAAACAAGTTAAAAATTTTGTTTTAAGTAAATAGGGTAAATTTTCTAATTATTGTTCTTATTGGGCTAACCGTACGTTTTTTATTAGAGGAAATTCTGATTTTATATGTTTTGTTTTTATACAAATTCACGGGTGCCTTTTATGTCATTGTTGTGTTGTTATAAATTGGCGAGTGATGGTATGTTTGTTCTTTAAAATAAGAGTATGAGGAAGTTATAACTTCATACTTCTTACGTTTTTGGTGAAACAGAACCTACACACCAACTCGACGCATGCAGTCACTTTTGTGGACTTATTGTATGCGGTGAGAAAAATAACTGTAAGTTTATATATTTTAACAATCAAGTCTGAATCCTTACAGAGTGCTATTTTATTTTTCCAAAAATAGAGGACATCAACAAATTTACTGCTGAACCTATTAGTGTATGTATAAATCCGTGGTATATAAATGTATAATTGCTAATTCACTTACATGGCATTTAGGTGGACTACTCGCGAGAGAAGGCCAGGGTTGGTAACATATATCGTTATTCAAATTTCCTTCAAAGTTCTTCAAAGCATTTGATCATTCAATTTGTCATGTTGAAAACTTTGGAGTCCAGAGTGCCTTGAATAGGGCGAGGGGACACCTTCAAATACACAAGCCCTTTTTTTATTCAAATGAAAAAGGGTATACAGCACAGGACAACAAATGAGTATATGAGTTTGGAATAAAATAAGTTGATTACTTATGAACAATGCCATTATGGTAGGATGCAGTTGAAATTAGTTGCGATGGACATATGAATATATAATGATAAGTTGAAATGAGGTAATCAATTGACGAAGATCTTTCGTCTCACACAAACATAATCCATGATTGAAGCATTAATGTACGAACCTCCCTTCCAAATTCCGCTTCCCTAGGTTACGTGACAAGTTTGGTTTGGTAGCTCCAATTTTTCAAGGATGATGCTTGTAATAGTAAGATTATGCAAAATAAATTAATTAATAGTAAGCTCATATCACAACCCTTTTTGTTTGCGATTTAAACGCTTACTTAACAACTACATCAAGATCTTAAACTGATAAACTAATATCAAAATCAACATATTTACACGGAATCCTAACCTAACCCGCCAATCAAACGATATGTACCCCGGAATACTTCATAAGCATGTCTAATTATGTAGAGACAATTAAAAATGAAGTTAATTTTGATCTCATGCATTTTATTAACATCAATGTGATTTAATACCTCTTTTTAGATATAATTTATTATGTTTAAAAATTAATAATATCATTTAATTTTAACCCTTTTCCTTCTTTCTTTTTCCTCTCTCTTTACTTTTCTTTTTCTTGTGAGTTATCTTACTCCTCTTGAATAATTATTTCACCTAAATGATACAATTGCTTCACTTTCTACATCAATTACTTTTTTTTAGTATTAAAAATGTACTTACTATTTTAGGTGAATTATCTCATCTTTTTGGAACAATTATCTCATTTTAAAGATATAATTATATTGCGTTATTTACATTCAAAAGATATTTTGCTTTTATATTTCAAATAAATTGTCTCACTATATTGAACTATTGGTTCACAATTATTAGACTTATCTGAGCTAATTATATCACTTTTAATAACAGAATTAGAAACAATTTAGTCTTTTGGTAATTCTATCAAATTATTAGGAGTTCTGACGTCAAATAAGTGGTTAATGACTTTTTATAAATTATATAAATTCAAAGATATCATTTTTAATTGTCCCAATAATTTATCTAAATATCTAAAACATAGATGGTTTATATTTTTCATTGTCAAAGGTGGGATTCGCATATTAATTTTTCATAAAAAGGATTAAAGAAGCCTTTATTTTTATCATTCTAATATTATTAAACTAATATTTAGTGGACCATATTTAGGGTTAAAATAGTAACAGAAACAATAATAGGAATTTATTTAAATCGTTTATAAAATATTAAAATCACACTTTTGAATAACATTTAAATAAATTATTTTTACATTCACGTGAGCTTCCTAGATCTAAACCATCCAATTGTCACATCACATAAGTTGATTTAATAAAACAATTCCTAAGATTAATAAAAATATAATTTTGTTAGAATTTAAAGTGCTATTAATACTATTTTAAAAAATTAAAATACAACGTGATATTACAAATATTATTATAAATAACAATAAAGGATTATTTATACAGTTTTAAAATTATTAAATTGAGATATAGACTTTTGATCTATTTTGCATACATCAACTGCTTCAAGCGCAAAACGAATTGGTGTTAATTAAAGGTCACAAATATACATTAGAGACATTAAAAAATAGATTGCAGTTTATGATATTGGAGGTTTACAATTTTTACTAGGGTGTACATATTATACGATCTTTCATACTTCTAAATTGTTGGGTAAAAGGGCCTAAGTGATTACATAAAGCACATGCCCCACATTTAGACTAAAAAGTCAAAATGATTAAAGCAGAAGCCCCATCTATTTATATTCTCCCACAATGTACTTATTCTACCTATTTTTGGGTCACATAAGAGGATTCAAGCCCACCTGTTATTCACTATATATAATGAATCTGTTTATGTGACATGATATCATTCTCCAGTATAGATGTTTCCAACCTTTCAAAGGGCGTCATTTTTCTTTTCTTTCTCCAGCATAGAGTCCTCTTTCGCCCAGAAGCTGGAGACTATTTTAAGTGGGGTAGGCTGCATACCATGTATTTAGTGTTTTATGAGCAAATGGGAATTAAAATATTAACTCGAAAACAAGTGTACTGTATTTAAGTGAACATCTTGAACTGTCACAGGGAAAAAGATATCTAATAGTCGGCATTTGTGTAATTAATTAAGACAATTAAGTAATCTTTGAAATGGGATTATCAAACCAATACAAAATAAGACTGTTCATTTATCTTATAACTCTAAATCATTTTCACAGATTAATGTATTTATTATAAGTTTATTCCTTCCTGAAACTATATTCAAGTTTAATGTTACATGTGATGTGATATGACATTAGAGCGTTTTTATTTGAGAGGAAAATATAGAAACTATACTATCCTTCTTATATTAAAACGTTTTCAATTATACTGGCCGATTACTTTTCTCATTATACCATGGTGTTTATGTATAGGGACACATTAATATTTATATTATTACGACAACCAAATGTACCCTTTTTGTGGCAAGTAACTCTATCACGAAGGTCATGGCTCCATTTGAAACCACGTGAGTAACCTGAGGCAACTCAGAGTATCTAGGAGCGGCAGTGTGACCCAGATCTAGGAGCGAGGTGTGCGGTGTGACTCAGATCTAGGAGCGGCATGAGTGTGGCGTGACCCAAATCTACAAGAGGCACGAGATGAGGAGCGAGACCCAAAAGAGCGAGGAGTGTGGCGTGACCCAGAGGAACGAGGCGTGGTGAAATCAATTAAAACAAATGTGTCCTAAGCAAACCCTAGTCTAGACTTTGCTCCCCGCCCATTCGCTAAACCCCCTTCTTTGGAAGGCCTTTAGGACTGGCTCATGGACATTGAAGGAGGTTTAACCCCCCTCTCCTTTGTCCTTGGAATATTTCCTAGCCCTTCCACCCACATATAAACCGATGACCCAAGAAAGACAGATGCGACGAGCATGAAGCGCAGTGTAGGCACATGGAAATCCAGGCCTCAAATACAATGCAATCGGGGTGCCCTACGACACTTCCAAAATGTCATGAAGAATGCCATTTTAACCCCTCCCGTGGAACTCCTTAAAGCAAGAGCTAATGGGCTTCTGCATTGGTTGGGGTATTACGGAATAAGCAAATATCTTTTCAGCTGTGCAAGATTGCGCAAAGGCTAGGTGAGAGAAGAAAGGCTTAGAGAAAGTCATCCTTCGAGACGGTGACTCATTCATCTTCAAGTTCAACTCTGAAAGCAACATTCCAGAAATACTAGAAAAGGGGTCGTGACATGTTAGTGGGAAGCCATTATTCATCCAAAGATGGAGACCTGGATTCGATTTTAATAAAGGTAAATTAGAAACTATCCCTTTATGGGTATTTCATAACGTTTCGTAAAAATTCTGGAGTGTGGATGGCTTGAGTTTCCTAGCAAGCTCTCTAGGTAAACCGATTACTATGGATGTTCAAATAGCCAACATGGAGCATGTGTGCTATGCCAAAATTTGTATTGAAAGGAGGAGGGACACGACACTCCATGATCTATTGCCTATAATGAAGTTAGGCAAGAATGGAGAATTGATGAAATTTGAGGTTAATATTTCTTATCCTTGAAAGCCAACAACTAGGAAGAAAACATGACAATCGATGGAAAATAAGTTTAAAATAGGGAATCTGTAATATCCCATTACTTGTGGGAAGGTTAGAATGGTAAATGTGAGTGATTAATGAGAGCTAGAGATGCATTTCCATGTTCATGCATAATGGGTCATACACATATATATGAATAGTGAATTTATCTGCACATGCAAAAAATTGTACATGCATTCATGAATAATTTCGGGTATAATTGGATTGATTTGTGAATTTTTTAGAATTATGAATGTTTTGACTTTGGAAATATTAGTGATTAGTGGAAATATCGTATTTGTGAATATTGGTGAATTTAGGAGTTAACTTTGAAATTTATGGAGTATGGTGAAAGAAAAATAAAATAATATAATACGGAACAAGAAATCAAAAGAAGATTTAGAGATAGTTGGATTGTAAAGATAAAAGTTAAGGGAGTTAGTTTCAAAAGAAACTAAGTTAGAGCTTAGACCATAGGAAAGTGACAAGTGTCACTTAGGCTTTTGTACTTTGCTAGAAGTAGGTTACTGTTCTCTGAGAGTTGAAAGGTGAAGTGATATGTCTAAGTTCCTTTTCATTATCATCTTCTTCAAATTTTCTTCCCATACACAGAGTTTTCCATCAAACACCTTCTAAGAGATTTCTATGCTTTTCTTTTCCTACACCAAACCCACTTTGTCATTTGTGTCCTCTATCCTAAGAAAAAAAAAACAAAGCTGGTCATTGTACTCAGTGAACTACGTAAATTGTGTGGAGTTTAAGGCTTGAAGATTTTGGAGTTTTCAGCAGGTAAGTAGTGAATAAATCCTTTAGAGTTAGGAATTTATGAAATAAATTTGACAATTTACTATTATCTGCATGGAAAATGGCATTTATGTGTATATTTATAAATACTGTGTTGTTGGGATGGAAAAAATTTGGTTATAGTGTTGATTTAGTTTTGAAAGATTATTAGTGATTAGGTGTTGTAAAAGTGATTTTTGGAGTTGAAATAGTAAGGATTTCGATCTAAAACTTCCGTGAAATTTCTGAATCAATCTAGATAGATTTTGATGAAGTGGTCTTCATAAAATTATAGATCTTTCATTTATCTTTCCAACGGTATATAGTATGAAAATTTTGGATAACTGAGCTGAAAGTTATGATCTTTAAAAGTGGAGATGTTCTGTAGAGTGCAAAAGTAAGACGATACAAAAGTAAGACGAAGCAAAGTAAGACGATACAAAATTAAGACGAAGCAGAGTAAGACGAAGCAAAGTAAGACGATACAAAAGTAAGACGAAGTAAAGTAAGACGAAGCAAAGTAAGACGATACAAAAGTAAGACGAAGCAAAGTAAGACGAAGCAAAAGTAAGACGAAGCAAAGTAAGATGAAGCAAAAGTAAGACGAAGCAAAAGTAAGACGATGCAAAAGTAAGATAAAGCAAAGTAAGACGATGCAAAGTAAGACGAAGCAAAGTAAGACTCTGCAAAGTAAGATGATGTAAAAGTAAGATGATACAAAAGCCAGAAGATAGAATTTGTCTTCGAGGTCTTCACAAAAGTTGTAGATCTCGAAGTCCTCTTTCCAATAGTCTAAAAGAGAGATCAATCTGACGTTGTTTGTGAAAGTTATAGAAATCGCGCCAAAATAGGTTTAATTTGATTGAGGATAAAAATAGATTGGATTCTTTTGGTCATAACTTCCTCTCTAGACCTCCAAATGATCTGATTCTTGAACCATTAGATTCATAAGACATTGCTCTACATCTGTGCCAAAAATCACAGCCATCTTAAATGAAGTGAGAAAGATTGAGTGAGAAACATTGGGCGGGTACAGTGAGTGTGATCTTAAATATTATGAACTGGTGGTATTCTACTGAACATATTTCAGTATTTTGATGATATCTTGCTCTGTAGAGCTCCAAATGAGATTATTTTTGTTTTGTGGTAAACTAGAGACATGGGGATACAAATGGTATGAAGAAATTGGAATCTAATTTAGTCTCTAAGATGTTTAAATTCTAGATGGAATTTGTTACTATTTGGACAAGAGCAGTCCAAAAATGTTTGAAGTATATCTTTTGACTCACTGAACCAAATTGAGTGATTTTGGTATCAATGGGAAGATAAGAGATGTAGGAACACTTATCTAGAAGAAAGTTTGACCTAATTATCTCATTTTCACCTTCAGATTGAAGGTGAACAGTAGACCCAAAAGGGGTATTTTGGAAAATTTGAAAGTAAGCCAGTGAGTAATGAATTGTGATTTCAATGGTTCTAGTGAGGTATAAACCTAAGTATAAATTATACTTAGATGAGTTTTGATATGAGAACGATGTTGTGACATAAATTACCCGGGACTATCATGAACATGCATTGTACATAATTCATTTCATGCATGTGCATTATCGAATACTTATGATTGTGCAAATTGCGATATTGTGTATATTATTTGTTATAGAGGGGCAACTGGAATGTCAACCTCCAGATGTTACCGGATCTTCTAGGCATTATCTTCGGGAGCGACTTGTGAGTCAATCTAGATGTTTTCCCAGGATTGAATTGTTCTGAATTGTTTTGTTTTGTTTAAACTTCCATATTATTGAAATGTTTATGATCTGATTCTGAATTTCGGACTTGAAGTCCGAGCAATATAATAGTTGGGCATGTATTGAAAGTGTTTTGATCCGTTGTGAAATTCTATATGTTATGTGTATTCTCAAGAAAGTTGAATGCCAGACTCAGGTTCGATGAATGTGAGTTTCTGATTTAACATTATATGTGATATGACATGATCAGTATGTGATGCATTTCATAAAATGCATGCTCAGATAAAGGCGTTGTGACTTGAGTGGCCAGTTTGAAGTGCTTTCACGTAGAGCTTTGCTCTGTGAACTTTGATTCTGCACGTAGAGCTTTGCTCCGTGAATTCTGATTCTGCACGTAGAGTTATGCTCCGTGAATTCTGTTCTGACTAAGCCCTATGGGCCAGTATTTATGTAAGTGATTGTCACTCAGTCATAACAATAAGAATAAACATGAGTCTCATGCATATATTATTATAAGACTGAAGATTATGAATGATTAAGTGTATTGAATGTGAAATAAGGTAAAATGTGAAATAATATGAAATGCAAAATATTGTGCAATGTGAATTAAAGTGAGATATGTGAATTATATATTATGTGATTGGGTGAGCTATCGATGATGGTCACTCATTGAGTTCGTAAAACTCACCCAAAATTTGCAAATATTTTTCAGGATCGGAAGAATACCCCGTTAGGCCAACGGGAGTATCCCTACAGCTTTCAAGTGAAGGACAGGGGTAGGGATCAGTTCGCGTCTGCATTGCATTTCTCTATTTTGTATTGAACTATTTATTCCGCAAATTTTGTATAAATTTGTATTTCTAAATGACTCGAGTGTTTTGTAATTTGAAAAAGGGCCCAATTGGCTATTGAAATTCTATTGATTGCATGGCGTTAATTGAAAATGTTTATGAATGTAAGTAGGCCTAAATTTGAGTATCTATTTCAGCATATTGTGTTTTGTGTTAAAAAAATGTTATACCAATTTCTAAATGATTGAGTGCTTTAGCACGCCACTCTCGTCGGGGACGAACTCGGATATCACTATCAATGTCGGGTTTGGGTCTTGCGGGAGTGGGGTACTATAATGATCGTGAAAAAAAGGGGTCATTAAGGGGTTTGAAGATCATGCACAAGCACAATCATGACATAGGAGGATCAACTGGAAGTGCACGATAGTGCACATGCGCGATCATGACAATGAAGGCATACTGATAGTTGACAGTTTCAAACATCCTTCATTCTTTTGGTTATAACTTCTTCTCCCGACCTCCAAATGACATGAAATTTGAACCACCAAACTCCTCACATATTTTTCTTTCTCTCCACAAAAATTTATGGCCATCTGAATGTTAGAGTAGTGCCCTAAAGGCAATCTCCTTTAGCGCATTTTGTACAAAGTTATGTATAAATAAAGAAAGGCTTTTTCATTAATTTGATATTCATTATTATGAATTGATTTTGAT
>JAOTBA010000005.1:30496662-30509856 GCA_025629845.1 Erythroxylum squamatum
TCTTCAGTTTGTTTCGCCTTCATATGCCTTCCGATTCGATTTGTGTTAAGAAATTGAAGTGATTATGGTTATGGTTTCGTTAAGAAGTTGGGTTCCGGAAACGGGGGCCAACAAATAAAATATTCATTTATCGATAAATTAATAACTTCGTATAAGATAATAATTTTTCAGGTCCCAAAAATATTCATTTATAGAGGTTTTACTGTAGAGTAAGTGATTCATTTTCCTCCGCCTTCAATTGCAAATTATTTTACGAAATCAGAGCTGGTTTGGCTCGGATTATTAATTTCTCGGTTATCCGTTTGGATGTCCAATCTCAACAGCCCTATCCGGTTATCGCTGCGTTTATTTCAAGTGACAACTGGATATTCAGTCTCAATTGCACTTGAGGAAGAGTATTAGAATATCTCATATTAATTAAATATGAAAATGTTAAATAATTTATAAGTGGCAAAGACCAACCATCTAAATAACTAATTCTAGTTATTTTAGTAATAATTGACCTAAGTCTAATTTTTATTAGCAAACTCTACGTTCTACCTATATTAAAAATTATAATAATGGCAAGAAGGTATCGTTGGAATGTAACTTTCAATTTCGAAAGACAAATCTGTGGCATATGGGCGGGGAAAGCCTGCCAAAATTAGCTGTCATGATTAAGGGCTAGATAAGAAGCAAAGATTTTTCTTAACCTCTCAATTCTTTACATAGATATATAATCTATTCCAGAACCATATAAAGAAAATGCATGGGAGATAGATACATGCTGATTACAAGCGAAGCTACCAGCCAACAGAAGGTACAAAAGTTGAGAAATTGAGCTGAGTGGTATAGCCCGGTTGGAGCATGAAAGATACAAACGCCCGCGTTGATTAGAAATTCAAGATGGGTGTGATAATCATGAGCTGAATCACAATGATTGGTGGATTTATTCAACTTTTAATTGCAGGTGGTCCCTTTACGCTTAAAGGACGCCTTAGTGTTTGTGTTCCACTTGCGCATTTTGTCCAAGAGTCTCTGAAGAGTTTTTCTTGCTGTTCCATGATTTATCGATCGTTTTATTATCTGTCTTAAGCATTTATATGAATATAGTAATAGCTTCAAAGTGGCGAATAAGGAATCGTGGTGGGACTCATTATACTTTGAACCATCCATTTTGATAAGTTCCTGACCGCATTACGTCTTCAGTTCATTAGCAGGAATATTTTGATCAACAATATTCAGTACCTTAGTCGTCAGATTTCTGTAAAATGCGATTTTATTATATATTTGATCTGTTTATTTGTCAATATGACTTAAACGCCGCAGTTAAGGTGTCATATGTTATTCCATTGAGCATATAATCATTTTGTAACAAAGAGTTCCAATTTGAATGTAGGTTCATTCGCTGGCATGTTCCGATCAATGGTATTTTAGAGGTAAAATTATGAGATTCCTCTGAGAGTCGGCCATTGTCAGAAATATTAGGAGAGTATAGAAACATATTATTCTTTTTGTACAAATTAACAGAGGTCTAATTAAAACATATGATCTTTTTTTAATAAAAAAACGTATTGAGAACGACCGTTTTAGCATCTTCTTGTCTTGTAAGCATCATACTTCTTTACGAAGAAAAGATGAGACAGACTTGTTATCAAAATATGAATATAGAGCCAATAAAGGGTCCAAGGTTTTAAACCGGTTAGCTGACTTCAATCGCGAAATCATTAACTAATATATGGAATAGCTATCTGCTAGCATCAGCATGCTTAAATTATGATTTCTGGTTCGAACGAGCTTTCAGTTTCACCAGCCATTCGAGAAACTTTTCAAGATATATATATATGAACTGCCGTATTAGAAACTTGGTACTTGTAAATTATCTGAGCCTCTGTTGCCCGAAATACACTTGGGTCGGTCCCTGTTACTGGACAGCTGTAGATGCCTAGCTACATAAGTCATATATGATGAGGAATGATAATAAGCCGGTCGGACCATTACTACATATGATAAAAACAAACTCAAAGGACGCCTATCTTACCCTACTTCTTCAGATACATTTTCTCCTAAGACTTTGGCTTGTTCAATGAGATAACAAGAGGGGTTTGGTAAGAAAAAGGGACAAATCACAAGATCACTACCTTAGTCTACATGCTTTACTGGGTATATAGTCTGTGGCATCTTAATTTGATAAATGAAATATTTAACTAGTAGGATTTTATCTTGACAGTACGTTCAAATTGCTTGTAAGTTTATAGGGTAAGGCCTAAGGGATTCGTATTTTTTCTTACGGAACTGAAATATTAAAATGGATAGCTACATATATATAATTTTCATGTCCGTAACATATCAGACTCTATATTTTATTTTTAAAACAAAAATTATAAAATTAAAATGCTAATTTTGTATGCCTGTGAGCTTAGGAGTTAGATAAGACTTGTTGAGGTACAATAATTACTCATTGCAAAAAGGAAACATGATATAATTAAAAGCTTGAGACAATGTAATTGTTGGATGCTATAGTTTTCTTAGAAATGATGCTCTCTATATCTTGGCATCTTTTGGTCCCATTATTTTGTTGATAGTGGAGGACTTCAACACCACCAACGAAATTTCACCCTTCTATTAGTCCAGTCTCTTTCTCTCTTTCTAAAAGTTATTTTTATGACAATTATACTTCACTTACAGACAAGTTGTGGTATGTATTAACACATAGTCGAACGAAAGGGCTTGGTGGTCAGGGTAGGTAGTGGTTTCGTTTCATGCGTAAATGAAAGCTTTAGGAAGAGACAAGCGAAGGACGTGTAGCATCAATACAGAGGCTAACCGGCTACCGGAAAACCGAGAAGAGACAGTGATACGAACCATGCCAGGGTGGAGAAATAAATAGGTTGTGGGTCCTCATTAGCTGTGGTTGCATGCTTATTGTTGACAGTGACCGCTTTCTTTTTCAGAAGTAAACTAGTTAATTTCAATGTAAAAATTTGGAACGTATGGGCGTTTTTGCGGGATTACAACTGGCTTGAGAGTTTGGTATCGCAGAGTGAAATTAGATGTAGACTCGATGATTGTTATTAATCTATTATCTGCTTCGGCGGCTCAGCAGGCTCCATTTACTTCCCTGATCCTAGGACTCCGCCAATTACTTACTAGAGATTGGATAGTGCGAGCAAGACATGTTTACCGCCAATCTAATAGGGCTGCGGATTGACTCGCCAACTATGCCGGTTCACTTGAACTTGGTATTCATCATTTTCTACACCCGCCTATGAGTTGTTTATCCATTTTATTAGAGGATATATCGGAGTTTCATGTCCCTGACTAATTATGTAATCCTGTACCCCTCCCTTTCGATAAAAAATAATAATAATTTGGAACGTATTTGCGTTATGATTCAGTAAAAGTGAAAACTTTTTAGCACAAACTTTTTAGAGGGTTAGACTTATATCCACTTCCTCTTTTCTACATCATTGTTGTGGATTGTTTCAAAGTATATAAAATTTATGTTGTAATTAAAAATTTTAGAAATCAGTTTCTTAACCTTCTCCTTAAAATTTAATCTGGGAATAAGAAATTGATTTTACTTTAAGCCTCTCCGATATTCAAAATAAGTCAAGGTTTTTCAATCATCTTGTACGTGTAAATCTTGTGTTAGTTCTTATCCAAAACATTTCAGCACACTTTATGTTATACTTCGGTGCACATGTGTAATATCTAGTGCTGTTACATCAATTCACGTAAAATTTACACTTTCGGGTGCCCCAAAATAATACATATATATTAAATTGATTTACCTTAAAAGTGATATATATATATATATATATAGATGTGTCTATGTTATACTTAGGCGTACGAAAATATAAAATAATTAAAATATGACATAAATGTTCCTATATGATATTTACGTACCAAATGTACATGTATTATAGAAATGTGATAAAGTAGATCTAATTTACTTGTATCAAATTGTGAAATAGGTGCACCAAAAATTCGACATTGATGTCCATATATATATATATATATTTTTTGGTAAAGTCCATATATATTGTTTAGTTGCACGAGAACATGATTTCTCTTAAATTCTAATACTTATGCATATAAATGTAATAGAACTTCAAAAAAAAAAAAAGGGTGCACTCTATTTTCTTCTTGTAATTTTAACAAGCCAATGTTAATTTCAGCAAACTAATATTAAAAAGGGTAGTTGTTACCTTTCTTTCATGTTCAATATCAACATCTTTTTAACGAAGAGGATACTATATAGTTGGTTGTTTCAATATATATTACTTAATGTGTATAATTCTTGGAACTATATTAAGAATTTGTGAATAAAAAATTTCAAAAAGAATTTGTGAATAATACTAGGAAAAAAATAAGATTATTGCAGTTTAAATGACAAAATCACCATCATTAACACCGAACAACAGTTCTTCTTGCTCATGTGTTATAAGAATTGACTATTTTCATATAGTTATAGATTAACTCAAAATTGAGTATTTCAATTGTACATATTTATTTTTGTGATATGAAAACTTAAAAAACTAAAATACACTTGATCTATTATTTATTGGTTGGGTGGTTATACACACACACACACTTTGCTATTATAATCCTTGTTAATTAAACATTATGTAATCAAGACCACAAATATATTCATGAAAATACATAAATAACCACTGAACAATTAATTTAAGCATTTGCATTATTCTTAGTTTTATGTATATATGATGATTAAACGGTGTTTTTCTTATATTAATTGTGATTATTATTTATAAGTGAAAAGTAATATTAATAGAAATAAAGAAATAGTTATTATTTAAATTTTATATTATAATTTTTGAACATGTAGTTGACGTAAAATTTAAAATTATATAATACAATATATTAAAGGACTATTTTGTAATTTTTAAAAGAATTAAATTTTATTTTTATAAATTTTAGAAATTATCTGAAACAGCAATTAATATTAACTATTCCTAGTATTATAGTATACTAAAACTAAATTTGATATCGATCATAAAATTGAAATGAATTGTGTTTAATAAGGATGACAATGGGCTGGGTTGGGCCTACCATGAGCAATCAACTTGTGGCCCAATGGGCCATAGGCGAGCTACGCCAGCCCAACCCCATTTATCATTTTTAAAAAATTAAAAAATAGCGTCATTTTGTCACTTTTAGTCAAAACAAGCAATACCAACCAATAACCCAGTCCGTGAGCTGGTCAACCCAGGCCTGGGCTTGCCAAATTGCCATCCTTAATGTTTAGGGGTTTGCAGAGTGTGTAAAGTAAGGTACAATGGAGGGCCATGATTGCATGACCTTCTCACTTTTCGAGACCTCCCACGAAAAAGTTACGAAACTTCAAATTTCATACTTTTCGGTCCTGTTTGGCAATCCGCGGATTGCATTAGCTGGTAGCTGATTCTATTAGCGGTTAGTTAATAGCGAATTATATCAGCTGATTTGATCAGCGGATAACATCCGTTATTTGTTAGGAATGTTTAGTAAAATTAACTGTTTAATAATAACTATTTATATGTAAAATAACTTATGAAGGCATGACTTAAAAAAATTTATCAGAACATGAATATTATATCTTAGCATTTTATTGAATATTCTTGTAAGAATTTAGATTTTCAATCCTAATAGTTAGTGGTGCAATTATGTTGAAAAAAGTGAATTTATTAATCACACAAATTTCTTATTTGTTAAGTAATTTATTTAAATTATATAATTTCTAATTATCGTTTACATCTAAAAAATATATAATAAGATATGTCAATATATTTTAGAAATAATGAACATTGAATGCTCTGATATTTGTTAATAAACTAATAGAAAATGAGAGAGTCCAAGAGTACACGAACCAATACCTTCCTTTATACGCGAAGGAGTGGAATAGAATAAAATTAAACAAGCAGGCACCAGATATTCTTTTGTTGCTTTTTACTCATGCTACAAAATATTCAAAGTTTTTGTTGCCAGACCTATATCTCTTCGTATTTTTAAAGCTTACTCATTCCATGTGATAGAGACCTGCTTCACAAAATGTAGTCTTTGAGGTGAGCTTTTAAGTTTTTTGGTGATCTATTCAAATATTCTAGTGAAGTCACAATTATCAAGCTAACAAAAATTTGTTAGCTGATTACGTAAAACACTCCGGTTTGAAGTTTAATACTCTCAAAAAGCTAATATACGACTTTTCAAGCATCAACCAAACGGTGCTTAGTGTGGTGAGCGGCATTTGAACAAGCAGATCCCTAACATGCAATCCCTCAGGTGGCATAACTATTTTTCCTAACATTGTAGACTTGTGATATAACTTTTATTCTTAATGAAATTCCACTTCCTTTCTTAAGATTTGATAGGGGAAATGATACACTGCTTCCCGCTATGGTCCAACTGATTCCTTGTGAAGCGACGGACTCGCTCATGCCTCATAATGTACGTACATACCTGACTTGACCTCAAGATAAGGGACTGATCCACTTGTAGGGTCCCTATCATTCTGCTTGTCATACATAAAGGGAAGCTCGTATTCGAGTGAGGGTAAGTTTTGTTCTACTACAAAGCGTCTACCTACAGGCCTGCGTTAAAATTGTTAGTAGAGTTGTTCATAGGAGAAAAACAAAATCGTTATTTGTAGGTCTAATTAGTAGTCCAAAAAGTAAAATAAAATCTTTGATTGAAGAATATGTTCGAGGTTGAGGCCCACCAACCTAACAAAAGCCCAATATCTCGAAGCCTCGGAATTAATGGAGCATCAGAAACATTAATTTTTGATGTAAACCAAAACAAAAATGAAGAAAGAAAAAGAGGACCCAGAGCTTCCACTGCCTTATAAATCGTGCTTCATAGTTGATCCTAACTTGTCTGATTTAAGTGAGGCTCTCCCCCACTGCCATATTTCAGAATCAAAATGCAAGTTTAAGCAACGATTGCATATTTATTACGAGTCGAAAATTGTACCATATATGCATACATACACGGGTACAATTCATACATAAACAATTAAGGATAGAGATCGTTTGAAATGTCAAGCGAACAACTTTACACGCAATACGATGCTTTCTTTTCCAAGTGTACGCTGGTACGCATGCACATGAGCTTCTAATCATTAACCTCCCTAATTAATGTAGTATTAGTTTACTTCTTTAACGATCTTACTCGGTTAATATTCTGAAAGTTCATCTTTTCTGGGTACTGAATTTCGATTTACTTACAGATCCAAAAAATGTGCTCATTTGGGAAAATATGATTGATTTAGAATGATAGACTGTGCTTGATGCAATGCGAGGAGGACTGCAATTCAGCTATCACTGCTACACCGTTATGGATTCATGAAATTGTCAAATTAATTTCACCTGATTTTAAGAAGTGGGAAACTGTCATTCAATATACTATACTAAAATTTTGATTCATTAAATGCATTGTTCCTTAATTCTCGGAGATTCGACCATCACAAACTCCAATCGCTTTATGGATTCTTTGATGGGGAACTTTTGGTGTTCAAAGAGGCATGAGATCCTCAGTCCCATTTTACCCAGTACTCTCTGTCCCAACAACATCCCAATCATTTAAATTTTCTCTCCCTTCATTATTGTATGGCTAGGATGTTGTTGGGATAGAGGGCACTGAGTAAAATGGGACAGAAGATTTGAACCCGTTCAAAGAAGCAGCATCGTTCGATCAGTGAATCATTAAAAAAATCTTGTGAGATAATTCTAATCTAGTTAATATATCGGACACTTAAGTCGACTTGATCAGCTAATGCATATAACAATTATTCATTTTTAAGACAAAATTTTCGTTTTCAATTATTATCATCGTACTACTGTTCATAAAATTAAAGATATGTGGTTTTTATTAACTAGTTTTCAAGCTATAATAGTATAGATAATTCCATTTATCATAATTAGACTACTTGTTCCATTCCTTAACAAATATACATTCAAAATTAAAGATAAAATTATTTTTAATTAAATAAATTCATTTTAATATCATATATAATATTTATTAATAAATTATTTTATTTTATTAAAATAAATAATTTAAAAATTAACTTTTTGTTTTAAATATATTTTAATTACTGAATCAAATTCTATTTGAAATTTATATATTTTGAAAATATTTTAAATTTAATTATATTCATTAATAATTATTAAATATAATTTATTTTATTTTATTACAAAAATTAAATAAAATAATTAAGTAAAATTAAATAATTCGGAATTTTTAATAAGTAATTTAATTAATTAAATATAAAATTATTCATAATTCTTATTAAAAATTAATATATTTAATAACTAAATAATATATATTTAGTTAACAGTGAATAGGTTATAAAAAAACAAAAACTACCTTTATGATTTTCATAATTTTTAAAATAGGAAGAAACCAAAAAATTATAAAGAAACATTTTTTAATTGAATTTGAAAAAAGAAAACTAAAAATAAACATAGAAACAACGTGTTTTCTAAGTAAAATGAATAGTTGAATTTGCAATATTAATTTGTTGGCTAAAGTTTTGGAGTCACTCTTGTTTGTTACCTCCTCTGTCATGTCAATATTTCATGTACGCCTTTTCTCATTATTTATATGCATAACAAGTTGAGATTGATACTACGCATCGAAGAGAACAGACATGGAACAGTTGTACCGTACGAACAACACTGAGTCATTTTTTTATGAAATCGAAAATGAAGTAATTAGTGGTAGAGGAAGAGTAGAGCGATTCATCTTTTAGAAACTGACATGATATATCTATATTGCGTTAAGCCATGGACATCCGCATCTTCTCGGCAGTTCTGCCGAAGATGCAAAATTATAACTTAGTCATCGACATCTAGTTTCTTCAGCAGTTCCAACTGCTTCGGATGCATTTGACACCAAGTGATCGTGACACTGACCGTTGTTTGGTTGGTCAGATCTAAGTCGTGGAATATAACTTCGATCCTCCAAGGTAGTCGCCCGTTGCCCACACGAATAATATAAGATTTATAATACTGGCGGCGAATAAACTCCATCTACTTGGTTTACGTATTAAACCACAATCGTCATTTAAAAAGAGAAAAACATAAGAGCACCAACCAAGGTATGGACTTGATCCATTAAAAGGAAGAAACACTCAATCGAGCATCTATTTCTTCTTTCATTGATTATGAAACTCAGAAACACAAGGAACCAAAATAGTTGCACCGTGCTCATATACGACCTTAAGCCATTATCCACACAGCACAAGAACATGAGAAAATCCTGAATCTGTCTTCATAATTACATTACCACTGGTTATTCATCTGTTTTACTACTGCAATTGGACTATTTTCCTACCCCAATAAACTACTTATTGATCGAGCTTTGACAATACCGAGCTTCTTCTTCCTCTTCTTTGTAGTCATCATTTCATTTCTCTCTTCTACCTCTTCTTCTATATCCTTCACAATTTGCTTATCTGCAGATATCTGATTCCCTTCTTTTTCCTGCAGTAGACTGGATAATTGTTTTGAGTGGTCAACTTCGGACTTCTTATCCTTCTTCACTGCAGTAGTACTACTGCCGGTGGATTGGCTTCGAACGCTGTTCATACTTCTAAGCCTTCCTTTGCCCAAGTGATGTTCACAGAGAGAATATCCAACAAGGGTTTGTTGACAACACCTCCATCCTCTCCCATTAACACGACTGCACCGTGATCCCTCCATTAATGCACCAGCTCTACTCTTCCGTTTCGCACTTCCATCAGATCTTTTTTTGATTTCCTTGTTACCTAATTCTTCCTCGATACCGTTTTGTTGCATACATTTCTTGTTCATTTTCGTATCTTCTTTCCCCGTCGTTTCTTCGTTTGATGACCTCCTCTCAGAGCTCCCTCTTCTCTTCTTTAGTGGAAACGCTTTTGTCTCTCCCTCGAACCATCTACTAATTCCTGTATGTAATGCAAATCAACAACAGGGATACCAATAATATATGACTATGCTGGACTTGATTTTCCATGGATTTTCAACCATGCTGCGAATGCAAAACATGTATACCTTGACGAGATGATGAACTTGATTGATGAAGAACCTCATTTTCCGTTATTGCACCTGGGATTCTCCCATTATGTATATTCCTTTACACAAACGAGGCCAGAAGACCCCCGAGCCATTTAATAGCAAACCAGATAGACCGAGTAAATAAACAAGCTTAAAAAAAGAAAAAAAGACAGAAGCAACTGATGGGGTATGGTTCACAGGAATCCATTGAAAAGTGCACCCGCACCCGCATGATTAGTTAGCCAAAATGGAGGAATACAAAGCTATACTAGATTGGGAAGGTATGGTGGCTAGCCAAAGTTTGATCATATAAAAACACATGCACAGTATTTTCCCACTAACTGTTATTATAAATGGTTAAGAAATAAAAATTTCCAACGGTCTCCCTCTTTTCACCATTTTCACTAAAAGATTTGATGAAACAAGAGAGGAGAGGTAATTTATTAACCTTTTTCATTTGTAATTTTTTGAAGTCTGACCTGGTATCATTACCCTTCTCATGCTCTTCCACTTGCGTCTTGCCTCGTAAGGAAGCCTGCAATTAATACAACATACTGTACTCAATCATAGTGTAACTCTTGGTCCTGGTGGGTGCAAACAAATCAACCATACAGTACAAAATAGATCGCTAGTTTGAGTCGCATTGGCAAGTGCAACTCCCACGAATTAAGAATCAGACGGATTTCATCTACCCACTAACAAGATTAACAAGAGTTGAAGTAGTAGTTTCTCTCACCAACACTGAATCACCGCTCACCTACCTGGGTGTTGCTTCCAAAGCAGCAGCCGATCGGTTGATCGGATGGATGGGGATCAAAACAGACAGCTTTCTCATCTTCTTCAGCCGGAACTGGAAGTGGGTTTTCACTAAGATGGAGTTGCACCACCGGGAAGCTGTTCAACTGGGGATCTGCGAGTGGTATTGGTGAAAGAGAAGAGAGAGGAAGAGGAATTTTTCTGTTTCTGATCCTCATGGCTTTACAAAGATAAGATTCTAACTCTTAAAAGGAGTTAGATTTGAGGGAGCAAAGCAAACGGATCCTTGGCAAGAATTGATGATTCTTCCCCCAAAGCTAGATTTATGTCCTCTCTTAGAAAAAGAAAGTCAGGAAGGGGAAGAAAGAAGGAGAAAGAGAGTAAGTGCAAGAAAGAGCCCAAAAAACTACAACAAACAAATAACATTAAGACCAAGAAACAGAATTTTATGGTTTAATAAAACAACAACATAACGCAACAAAACACGATAAGATGAATGTAATTAATTTTCACTCCCTAGCTTTTATTCGTTGCACCACACAAAGGTGGGGAATAGGAATAGTATAGTAATAATGCTTGTATGGGTGAGAGAGGCTTGCACGTATGCAGAGACAGAGGCAAGAGATAGCACGTGTGGGTTGATGGGCTAAGCCAGTAGCCGGTGACAGAAAGGGGAATATTGGGAAAAGAGGCGGTGTGGTGACGAGGATAGCCAGGATGGACGATGTGAGAGATGGAGTGTCCAAAATCAAATGATTGGACGTTCGTTCTTTCTTTGAATTTCTTTACTGCATATTCCATTTATATATAATTGCAAAGAAAAATAACTTAGAATTCAATCTTTTTAAAATAAACGCTTAGATTCATTCTATTCCTTGTTTATTGACAAGAATGAATTACAAATTTTTAATGCAAATACTAACTTAGAGTTAAATAGGATTTCATATTAAATTTTGGAGTCAAAACTCAAAAGAGACAAATGGAGATTAAACATTAATTTTTATAAATATTAACGTGAAAATTATTTTGAAAGCTCAAATTTTTCTTAAAAAATCAAAAAAATGTTGAATTGAAGCTAGCAAATTTGACTATAACCTCCCAAAAATCATGTTCAACCTAACGAAATGCTTAAATTGTTGATAAGTTATTACAAGTGTACTTTTGCTTCTCATTTTCCACTGTGACACACAGGACACGAGGCCTAGAGCACAAACAGACAACTCTAGCCATGTGAACTGGAGGCTATTCTTATTGCATGCCACAACACGCTACACATTGCACCCTCACAGAATCAATGTCTCAAACTCCATCCAAACACAAATGCCAGAAGTGTGTCTCATAATTTTAACTTTAGAACTCAACTACATTTCAAAGGATTGTCCACAGAGCTACATATAGACAGGGACATCATCTCTCTTCTTATTGTTCTTGAACAGCTGCCAATGTGGATTTTCTTAAAACAAAAATACTATGTTTAAGTTTTGACAAATATCCACTAAAAACCTATAGGAGGGACATAGCCAACCTGTCAGCCCAACTTATCGGGACCAGTCGCCAACCAAAACATGTTTATTTATTGGTTATTTACACATGCTTCTTCCAATGAAGGCTTACTAATCAACGTTTTTTGTAGTTACTTTAATGCTAAATTAGTTCAATTTGTGAATATGATGTAAAGTCAGTCCTCGTTACTGTATCACCAAGTACCAGTCAAGCCATTACCACCGAAATCAAAGTCAAATCTCAAGAGTTGAAGGATGATATTGATTAGATTACTGTTCTTTGTCATATCTATATAGAAATATTAGATGTGTAACATACTAATCCTGTCTACCTAGTGGGGACAAGAATTAGACAAAAAGAGTTCCAATTTGTTCATTTTAGGTAACTCAAAAACAAAATATCTAAATCTGGGAGCGATAACTAAAGATGCTAATGACAAACGTATCGCAGAGACATTGTTCTTCAACAAGAAAACTCGGTATCATTAATTAGTCTTAATTCTTTGATAATGACAAAATTTTAACTGCAAAACCTAAGGCCTAGCTCCAATTTAATTTGAAGTCATGGATACATATTATTTTTTTGATAAATAATGGATACATATTATTGTTCCCCGACAATATTCAAATTGATGTGAGCCTCTCTGGAGGCATCTACCAACCTACGTGCGATTAATTAGTAAGCTGCTACATCCAAATCCCTTCTCTAGGTTTTGCCCCGTACTTGATCGCAACTTGAATAAATTACTTTTGAAGTGTAACTAAAGTTGATCAATCTGCCTTCAAAAAGTCGCATATTTTAAGTTCTGGATGGATTTCTCATTACTGTAGCTAACTGAATTAAACTTGGTTCAGCCGGATTCTGGCCGAACGGTGCGTTGCCATTTGGATCCATTGTTGGGTAGCCTCCTGGGATGGTCTTT
>JAOTBA010000005.1:30509956-30522583 GCA_025629845.1 Erythroxylum squamatum
CCAAATCAGTCTATGGGGTGAGACTGATCGATCGGCCCGGGAGATTGGACTTGGGCCCGATATATCCGGCCCGACCAAAACTTATACTTTATTTTCTTCTCATGGTTTCACGTATGTGTTTTGAAGCACAAACATATCAAACTCTCATCTCCGTACATGTTTACCAATATTGTATTCTAGACTTTCCTTTGTGGCATATTTAGGGAAACAAACGAGTCAAGTCAATAGTCAAACTGATCCTACTTTTCCAAACTCAATTCATCACAAAAAATCAATAACTCTCTAAATGATCACATTCATAAAGTAAAATTCACTAGTTTATTAAGTTTAAAGTTTAACCATAGTTTAATATGGACTCGTTTATTATAAGCGAGCGCAAATTCAATAAAATTGAACTCAAAATCAATATAACTTTTTTTTTAAAAAAATTGCTTTCTATTTGAAATTGCTGAATAAATTTAAATATAATTTCTAATAATTATTACATAAGCAATTTTAAATATTGAATTTACATGAGATTTATATAAGTTTATTGATAAATAATTAAAGAACAGAATTTTTTCGTACATAATGAATTTCATTACCAAAAAAGCCTAAATCAGTTCTTTTAGCACAAATATGTAAACAAAACGTACGTACATAGTTTTACCTAGGGGTGGAAATGAGTTGGTTCATGGACTAACCCGCCAAATTTTTAAAAAATTAATAAAAAGTCTTTTTTTTAATAGAGTCCAACCTAGGCTGCCCTAGCCCAGGCCTACCCAAGACCTAACTCTTTTAAGTAAACTAATGTCATTTTGCTTAAAATAGTTGAGCCTCGAGTCGGTCTAGGCGTAAAACTAGGGATGACAATGGGTTGGCCCATGAGCCAACCCATTGTCATCCCTAGTTTTACCGTCACAAGCAAGTGAATCAAATTCTGACAGTGCTAACAAAGGAAGGGGATCAACGATCTAGTGATAAGCTAATACCACTACTCCATGGAAGAAGTTAAGAATATCACGTTATAATTTGGACAACAAATACTAAACTGTGTAATATCAATATTTTCAATACATTATCAACACATTTAATAGCGCAACTAATTAAAATAAGCTTTGTAACTTTAAAGCATGTATATATAATGAGGTTAGAAAATTATCTCTTAAACATGATAAAACTTGATTAGAAGTTATCATTATTCAATTAATTGTTATGAGACAAAAACAAACATAATGAAAGAGGTTAAGGTTCTTTGAATCCAATTCACCAATTTATTGCATACATCACCATAACATCCTAAAAAAAAATATATCAATCATGCTAACATACCATTATGTGGGCAGCCACAAGTGTAATGGTAAGTTTAGAAAAATTAGAAAATTGACTGTCAAACTTAAAGAATAAGTAACAATATATTGTCTATCCTATAAATGATATGATGTCACATGCTCATAGTCAATATGATGACTATCATTAGGTTATGCTAGTCCACATTAACTAATTTAATAGTTTCTCACTTAGATTTTATAACCATATCATAATGCTTTCACAATAATATGTATAGCCAAACTAATCATACACAACTAACATACCAATAAGAGGTATAGGTCATGTATAATTGTTCCAAAAGAAAGGCAACAATATCAATATAGATTCGACATAATGAATATTCCATTAATCTTCTAACGAGATGTAAAACTTATGTTATAGGCCTTCCCATCATGAAGCCAAATTGGTTTTTCCGGATAGAAGCCTCCTTTCTCACTCTCTTCTCAGTCATCTTCTCCTATAATTTTATGGTGTGACTAAGTAATTTGATGCCTCTATAATTGTTATAGCTTTGGATTTCCCTTTTATTTTTTATGAAGGAAATAATATACTAAATCTCCACTCATCCAACATTTTGGCAAACTTAAGGATCATATTAAAAAGCTTGGCTAGCCAAGTAAGACTCTCTTTGCCTATGCTCTTCCAGACCTTTATGGGTATCTGATCAGGCCGTACTGTCCTTATACTCTTCATATCTCTCAATGATTTTTTAATTTCTTCCCTTATAATTTGTTGCCAACAATTAAAGTTACGAAGCCTCTTAGACGTGCTAAGGTCACCTAAATAGATGTTATCCTCTACGCCTTTGTTAAAAAGGCTATAGAGGTACATCTAATAACATCTCTTAATATCATTTTTAGCTACAAGCACCCGCCCCGCTTCATCTTTTATACAACAAACTTGATTTAGGTCTCTCGATTTTCATTCCCTAGCTCTCACCATCTTAAAAATATCATTTTCATCATCTTTAGTTTCCAATCATTGATATAGTTTTTCGTAAGCTCTACTTTTAGCTTGTGAGATTATCTTCTTCGCATCTTTCTTTGCTAGTTTATAACTTTTTCCATCACCTACTCTCTTCACCTTTGTGGTGCTATCCAATAGAGCATTATAGATAGTCTCCTTGATCTTAAATTTTTTATGTACATCTTGATTCTACCACCAAGACTCCATATTACTATGCCTAGACTCTTTAAAAACACCCAAGGTCTTTATAGCTATATTCCTTAAAAGAGTAGCAACACTCTCTCATATCTGGTTAGCATCTCCTACTAATTTCCACTCTTCTCCATAAATTAGTGTATCCCTAAATTGTTTCACCGTATCTCCTTTTTAAATTCCACCATCTAACTTTGGTATACTCCTCTTATGACTTCTCTTCTTCCTCCAACCCTTAATAATAAGATCCAAAATCAAAAATCTATGATGAGTTGACAAGCAAGCATTAGGAATCACCTTGCAAATCCTTGCAACTAATTCACTCCATCTTATGAGGAAGTAGTCAATTTATGTTTTCTGGTTTTGTTCTTAAAAGTCCCCAAGTGCTCCTTGTTTTTCTTGAAAAAAGGGTTGGCGAATGCTACCCCAAAATCTAAGTAGTCCTGCTATCATTCCTTTCGTTATACACAAAACCCTCATGAGTCCATGAGTATCCATCTGAGGTTGCTCCTATATGACCATTAAAGTCTCCTTCTAGAATAACTCTTTCATTAAGGGGGATTTGTTGAATTACCTTATTTAGCTCTTCCTAGAATTGTTGCTTAAGTTGTTCATCCAATCTTAGTTGAGGTGCATAAGCACACACCATATTTAAAACAACACCTCTTCACCATAATCTTTAAGGAAATAATCCTATCATTAGTCCTTTTTACCCTCACAACATGATGTAAGAATTCTTTGATAACCAAGATACCTATACCTACCTCATTCTGTCATTTTGAACCTTGAACACCAAAGTTTGAACTTATTAATCTCTTTTGCTTTAGCCCCCGTCCACTTTATCTTTTGGACACACACTATATGAATGTTATATTTGTACAAAGTCTCCATTAATTTTAATGACTTCCTTGTAAGGGTCTCGATGTTCCAAATACAAATCTGTAATCTGTTAATCTATTTTCTTCTTTTAAATTTGAAACTCACCAAAGGACTAGCCCTTGTTTCATCATCAGAAATCAAAGCCACCATGCTAGCGCTGATGCCCAATATAAGATAAAGAAGACAAGCCTAACAAGCCCCCAGAAGGACTTTAATAATACTTAAGAAAGGGAATAAAGATTGAAATTGAATCGCAAAATAGGCATCATAGTAAATAGATGTGAGAACCTTAAGTACACACGATCGCACGTCAATCTAAATTAAAGGATCCAAAATTGAATCACTAAAACAACTAGATATATGCAAAATGCTAAAACATGATACTGAATCGTTAAAAGTAACTAACATAATACTTAAAAACTATAAACAAAAAGAACTTAAAAATTTTAATAGTTCGATGAAGATTGAAAGCTAGAATCCCAACATCTAAAGAGCAATGCATTAACCAAGGACAAACAAAGTCTGAAACTAATCACAAGTACATTTAATAAAGAAGAAATTTTTTTGAGATACTACTTAGTCAAAGAAAAGAAATAACCAAACCGATATGATCTGTTTAAGATACCGTACACCAACTCTGTATTTTCTTATTGTATTTAGCACCATTTGCCAAAAATGCCACTATTGTGGGACTTACTCTGAATCAACTGTTAGGAATGCTAGGTCAAAAACTCCTTTTACTTCTTATTCAGATGAAAACTATTCCAATTCTTGCAATATTAAAAGTCAATAAATGCAATACGTGTAATAGGACTATATATATAAAAAAATCCAATAAAAATATTCTTAAGATTAAGAGAAATGGTGAGTGGGAGGGAGGGATCCTTTCCCTTTCTCAAATAGCTAGATTTCAATGACTTGGGAAATGGCCAAGGTGGCATGCGCAGTTCACTACGAGCTTGGTACTCAGGAACCGTCTACTCTAAAGGGAGAACCAGTGATTCTAGTGCAGTTTTTGATGTCAAGAGTGAAGTTTGGTGGCGAGTCTGAAAACACGAAGGTTGTGTTGCAGCCTAGATTGTGTACGTTGAGATTATATGTTGAGGATTGTTTTGGGGTGGTAAAGCCAATAACAGAAGGTGGAGATGGGGTGTCGCTGTTCCTTGATACCTTGTTAGAGTATATCAAGAGCTCCAAGAAAATTCAAGGAATAATCATTGAGATATTGTATCCAATTCTTGTAGGTGTCAACAGTTTTCTCTTCAGGTGTCAACAAGATCACACATAAAACAACAATGCAAAAAACTGTAAAACACATACACATCTTCAAATCTGAAAACCCCAAGAACAAATTCATAAGCTAGTTCAACAAGAAATCTCATTGAAACAAAGAAAATTAGGCTCCTATAACCATACTAGGGACATGTTCATAAAACACCAAAATTAGTTTAGTTAGTACTTCGACTGACATATTGTTTGAAGACGTGAGTTTAATAGTAATGAGAGACCATGCAACTTTCTTTTTGACAAAGTAGAACTTAATATCAATATTACTATAGTGAGAAGTGCTCCTAGTGTTCCAAATGAAAAATACAACTATGGAATTATCATAATGCAATTTCAGTAGCCTCAAAATGAAATCGTTAACTTCCAATTCTAAGATGAAGTTCCATAACCATATTGCATAACATGTCACATACTCTATCTCCATGGTCGAAGAAGTTGTAAATGTCTGTTTAACACTTTTCCTTGAGCAACTACTCCTACTATTATAAAGATGTACCAAGAAGAGGATTTCTTATAGTTCACATAACTTATATAATTAGAGTCATTAAAATCAACCACTTAAAGAGTATTAGTACAACATTATGTCAATATAAGATCTTTAGTACTTTGAAGATACCTTAAAAATTCCTTAGCTAATTTCTAATGACTTTGACTAGGAGTACTCAAGTATTTACTAAACACACTAACCACAAAGGTAATATTAAGATATGCGTATACTTGAACATACATCAAGCAATCAATAATAAAGTTGCAAATGCCGTACCAGACTTAGTATCGGATTGGATTCTGGTACGGTACTGTACCGATACCAGTATCAGTCAATAGCGAGTACCGTTTCGGGTAATTTTTTAAATTTATGAAATAGCCCTTGAATGTTTTTAGAAATTGAAAAATAATCTATTATCATATTGTACTGTTGTACTGTATACTTTATAAGTTTACATCAAACCTGTTTCCAAAAATCATAATAATAAATAATAACCACAATTAATATGAAATAACAATAATTTAAGATATTTCACAGATATTTCACATATAAATAATAACCACAATTAATATGAAAAAAGAAAATTATCATCATACAAATATAAAATTAAGAACAATAAAAAGTATTTAAAATATTATAATTTCATCATAACAAATAATAATTACATCAAAATATCCAATGAAAAGAATAATAAATATCTTTAACTCTCAAATTATTACAATTTATGACATAGTTTGTGATGAGGAACCAATCAACTAGAAGTGAAACCTGTAACAAAAACATTTACATTTACAATTACATTACATATATAGAATTTAGCATATGCATCAAATATAAGTAAATTTAAAGAAGAGGAAAAGCAAAAACCTGGAACTTCATTCAATCATTTATGGGATGATACCTGTTATAACTACATTGACCCCAGTTATCATTTGGTACAAAATCCTCATCATTGAGAAGAGTCTCAACACCATCATCATTCAAATTCAATGAGCCAAACGACATGCAATGCTTTCCCAACCAAGATTATCTTTCAAGTCATTCACATCTATCAAATCTGGTTCCTCAGAAGCCTAATATGCCAAAAGATCGATATTATCAATAGAAATTGGATCTGTTGAACTACTTATGCTATTAAGACTCCAAGTAAACAATAAAATTTAATTACTAGAAAATTATAAGAAATTGCAACAAAATTAAGAATGATAATAACATACCTTTCCCGAAGCTTTAAATTGTAAAAAACAAATACAAAGTCATTCAATCTCTTGCGCTCTAATATATTCTTTTTCTTAGAATGGATGAATTCAAATGAGTACCAGGTCCATTCACAACATGTTACACTCACATATCGACTTAAAATCTGAATTGCAAATTTATGTAATTCTTGAACACCACTTTTGAATTGATCCCAATAAGAAACTGTAAGTTGTAAGATAACAAAAGTAGCATTACAAAAAAATAAAGTAATAATTAATTTTCAAAAAATAAGAAAAAGGAAATAACTAATACTTGGAGAAAGTTTTGTTGTTTGTCAAATAGCAATTAGCAATCCAAAATCCCTACCACATTACTTTTAAAGCTCCATCTGTGAGATCAATAGATTTTGCATCATTTCATGGCCAACAATTATTGTAATAGTGAATAACATTCCTCTACTAACTTCAATTTTCTTTGAAAATCCAGTCTGAAATATACACTAGGATTCAAAAACGCACCAGCTGCAAACAACGAAGAAGAAAGTTGTCTTTCCTATCTCTCATTGATAATTGCAAGGTACGGTGTGTACAAAGAAGGCCTATTTTTTAGATTGGCCTTGATTGCTTCCTTGGCCCTTTCTATGGCATCATAAAAATATCCCATTGTTGCCTTTGCTTCACTATCAGCTAAGCAAAGCACCCTTACCAAAGGCTCACAATGCGGTTAACAAATTGGCATTGAGACCAAAATTCTTTATCTTCCAGCATAATTATGGAAACCTCCACTCCAACATTAGACCTAGCATGCTGAGATGCAACCCATTTATCACTTGTAAACATTGGTCTTAACTCTTTCTTCCTTGTAACAAAATCTGAAGTAATAAGAAATTTGTTGCAAATCTTGTTATAGCCGGACGATATAAATTTCTACCATTGGTAAATTCCTTTATCATTAAATTCAACACCCATGTATGATTATTGATGAAATTGGTCACCTTTTAGCTTTACACATAGTCTCATCAATAATAGGAAAATACCTAGGATCCCCTATATTCTCTAGCATTAGGTTAATGCAATGTTCAGTACAAGGAGTCCAAAAAAAAAGAATTATACTTATTCTATAACCTTCTTCCTGCCGCTTTATAAGAGGCATCATTGTCAGTAATGAATTGAATAATGTTTTCTAGCCCTACTTCATTCACATCTTCATCAAATATCTCAAACAAAGGATCAGTATTTCTTTCAGGCCAGATGCATCAATAAACTTAAAAAACATTGAGCCATTTACAGAATAAACCAAAAAATTAATAATAGGCTCTTGTCTCCTATTTATCCAACCATAACACATGATTGAACACCCAAAAGTAGCCCAATTCACTCTTCTTTCTGCTAAATAACTTTTAATTTTAGAAATTGAACAACTTGAAAGTTTACCTTTTAAGTCATCAATTGAAGGAGCTTTGTATCCCGAACCATAAGAGGCTATTGCATCCACTATAGGTTGATAATAATAAGACTAAGAAGCATTGAATGATGAACTTGTATCATACCACCATCTAGCTATTGCTATATTGACATTGTGAGCCACATCTTTTGATTGCATTGCACTACGAATTGAAGGTTGGGCTCCAGGAGTTGTTCATGCAGCAAAAAAACTAGTCACCTGCCTTCTTTTTTTCCTCACATCCAGGTCTAACATTCACTTCTTCCTGACCCTGGGATGGAACACTACCACTACCACTACCACCTTCAATATTTTCACAATCATCATGAAAACTAGTAAATGAACTTACACTACGAATTTCAAAATTCAACCTTTCCCTTCTATCTTTCTCATGTTGATATTCTTCAAGCAACGTTTTCATTTTTCACTTCACATCATGAATTACTTTTTTTGCAGGGTTCTACATCTCCTTTAACCCCAACTAAATGCTTCTTTAATCGGGTGATTCCTCTACCTTTCAAATTCTTGTTACAAAATAAGCAAATTGTATGATTCTTCGTACCTGGGACTAATGGAACATGAGCCCAAGTTGTATAATTATATCTTCCTGAAATAGTTTGATCAGGAGTACTTAAAATTCCTTCCATTTATCTATAAAAATAAATGAAGATATTAGTTTTGTAAGAAATTAATTCTTTAGCAACAAAATTAGCAGTGCTAAGTCCTTCATGAGGTAATGCAACATAAATAATTTATTTAACTCTTTATATTAAGCCTAAAGAAGTAAAGATTCATGATGCTAGAGTAAAATTCAGAAATAGAGAGACTTTCTTATTCGTGAGTAGTTAATTCATGCTAAATTTAAAATCGATGTACAGTGTTATGCTTTGTAGTCTTGAAGGTTCAAAGATTTTAGATGATGGCTTAACGAATCCAAAAATTGAAGTTATGACTTAAACATCCTTAACTTCACTTAGCATGTTCATCTTTATTTTTTTTCCAGGAATATGATTATTTCCATTGGCATATCTTCATAAATCCTTTCCATTAACAAATATCTTGAAATGAAATGCAAAAGATAAGTAATTTTTTTCATTAAGATGAACTAAGAAATTTTCATACTTATCTGAAGATATAATGCTAACGTACTATAAATGAGACAAAAATGGAATAATAAGAAAATAAGATTTTGAATATGCAAAGACTATGTGGGATGGAGTAATTTTGGGATAAATAAAGGTGAATATGCAAGAGACTTGATGAGATGGACTAGTTTTGGGATAAAGACAACTTAGAGATATAGATTTTACCTTTTTTTCTAATTTACTATACAATAACTAGAATTACAAAACCTCCTCTTCGGCTCTTCCACAAGACCATAACCGAATTATTATTATACTTAATTAATTATTTACCCAATATCCAAATACCATTACAATAATTTTAAGAATATGTAAATTAATTATTTACTTTGAAGTCTTTACATTCTCGATTTTAAGGTTTTAATTTAAGTTCAAACTTTCTAACTTTTAATTCATGCATGCTGTGCATTTCAATGATAAAAAAATTTAAGATAAATCTCACATGAACCAAACCACAACCAATGAACCAAACTCATTTCATTCAACTCCAATCCATTATCCAACAAACGTAAATCACAAATCCAATTCACAATTTTATTCCAACTTCCAACTTCCAACCCATTCACAATCACAAATGCAATTAAGCAGAAAAATTCAATTGAAAAGTGAAAACACACCTAAACAAATTCACAATCTATTTTCAGTTTGGGTTGGGTTTAGATTTGGCATTATTCTAGATTTGGCAGTTGCGGATGTGTGGAGGATAGGAGAAGAGCAGTCGGTGAAAGAGGCATGGAGGAGGTTCAGTGGTGGTGTGGTGGTCCTCGTGGAGGAGGCTCGGTGGTGGCGGGTTCACGCGGTGGAGGAAGATGATAGTTGTGTGGTGCGGTGGTTTATGGTTGTCTTGTCGCCAGGGAGGGAGAAGCACCAACAGAGATAGAGAGGAGAACAAAAGAGAGAGTCATGAGATAGTGAGAGAGAATAGAGGTGAGTCTGAGAGAGAGAAAAAAATCAAAGTAGCAGAAGCATCGGGATTGTAGGGTTTTAGGTAAACTTTTTTTTTCTTTTTTCTAAATAGTCCCTCACTTTTCTAAAACTTATGGTACCGGCTAGATATGGCTGGTATTTTAAATACTGGCTGGTATCAAACGAAAACACCCGATACCGGCCAGTACCGACCATCGGTACCAATAACTTGAATATTGTTCCATTTTCCAGTCAGTATGATACTGCCCGGTATGGAATGGTATTCTAAACACTGATCAATAATGCAAACATAAGGGACTATTTTCTTTGGATCTCTGTCAACATCATTATAAGAACATTTGGCCTTGGAGAACTTGTCAACTTTCATGATAGTGCATCGTAACGCTAGTAAAAAAAAACTAGACTTACTACTGTAGCAATGGTGAGTCTAGGTCGATCTCACAGAGAGAGCGTGTAAAGTTTATGAAATGAAATTAATCAGTGTTTAGGTTTTGGAGGGATTTGATTTTAAAAATAAGAAAATAAAATAAAGCTAAGTAACTAACAAAAGTAATTTAAAGAAAACATGTAAAAAAATTGATGAAAGTGGGGAATTTGGTTGGGACTCATTTCTTTGGTTCAATCTTAGCGTACACCCTAATTAAACATATTTCAATGATTTGTTGTTCTCAAACCTCTCATAGTAATTATTAATAGTGGTTTAATAATTAACCCAAGTTTTCCCTTAGGTAGTGTTTAATTAAGATACGATCGTTAATTAAATCTAACCACTGAATAACCTATGATACGATCTCTAGATTCAATTGGGTAGTAGTATTACGAACTAAGAAAACCGATTAATCAAGGCAATAACCACATACGATGCATCATTTAACCTAAGTTAAGTTATCCCTAATGATTACGAACCATTAGTCGCTACAAATGAATTTCAATATAACAATTACAAATTATATTGAATATTCTAGCAATGAGTTTTTAATAAAATGATCCAATGAACGCATTAAAATCATCTTTTCACAATTTCCAAACAATAAACGTTGAATAACATAAGTAATTTCTAAAGAGAGAAAGAAAAACAAACTCAATCAGAAATACGCTTAATTGGGTTTTTCAGCTTCGATGTCCCCTTTATGGGTCTCCAAAAGAATAGAGCTTTGCCCCTCTTTTTCATTAAAACCAAGAGCTCCGAAGAAAATTTCTTCAACCCCCTAAAAAACCTCCACTGAAGACCCCCTGTTCTATCTTAAAAACTTATGTTCTTTTTTCTGAAACCTACATATAAAACCTCGATGCTCTTCTCTACTACGTTTACATTTTATTATTAATTAGTTTATGTCTGCATTTTCTTTGCCTAACGTTGTCGTTTCCTTCATTCCAACTGCTGGTGTGTAATGTGTCGTTTTTTGCTTGCTTGCTTATCCACCTGCACTGCCAATTCGCTCCTGGCTTCCAATGTTTGCGCTGGATTTTGGTGCACTTCCCATCTACTACGCTAGCATTTTCTTCATCTACTGCTGTTGTTTTTGTCCTTCCCAGCTGCTGTTTGGACTGTCATTTTGGTGTTCCCTTTTCCAGTTGTTGTGCGTGTATTCTCCTGGCTACTCTGCCGTTTTACTGCTCTTTGCTTGTCCACCTTTGTTTTACCAGCTATCACTCCATTAAATTCACGTTCTTGCATAGCATGCACGTGCAGGTTTTCTACTTCTTTATTTTCTAGATGCATGCCTTGAGTAACTTTGATTCTTCTTCTTTGTGTTTTCATTTTTCTTGTCTTTTAATTTTCTTCTTATTGCTCCATGAAGACAAATGAGTATTAGCTTTCGAAAAATGACCTAAATATCGTGCTTTCGACTCACTTTAGCTCCTTCCCTTCCAAATTATGCCTAAAATCACATATGAGTTAAAGTGAGTATCTTAAGCAATTTCATGTCATTAATCGCTAAGTGTTATAGAATAATTATACAATCAATTAAACACATGTCACTTCACTACTGGAGTCTTTACTAAAAGATAACATTACATATTAAACCTCTTCAAGATAGAATAAACATATGTGCTTTGATACCTTTTAAGAACAACATTGTCCTTATCATAAAGAACCTGTATGCCCAAAATATATGATGCTTCACCAAGATCTTTTATTCTAAAATCACTAAACTATGTTTATTTGGTCTCAATAAATATAACAATATCATTAGTAACAATTAAGATATCATCAACATATAAAATCACAAATATTTACTTGCTCCCACTAACCTTCAATTCATGTATATGCATCAATCAACAATATTTTCCTTAAAAGTTATTAGCAATGATTATTTCATCAAACTTGAGATACCACTTCCTTAAAACTTGTTTCAACTTATAAATTGATTTTTATGCTTACAAACCTTATTTTCTCTCCTAACCACCTTAAAACTAGTACTTTAAACTATATAGATATCTTCACTTGTGTCTCCATTTAAGAAAATCATTCTTACATCTTTCAATAAAAATGTAGGTCAAAATAGCCACAATTCCAAAATGATTTGTAATGATTCCTTAGTGAAAACATAAGAGAAGGTTTCCCCATAGTCAATACCTTTTCGTTGGCTATAGCCCTTAGCTATTAATGTTGTGCTATACTCTCCCACACTTAACTTTTCACCGTCCTCGGGCAAAACATCAAAATTAAGATCATAAACCCACAACATTTGTTGGGCCCCAAACCTTTCCCGGAAGTTAGGACTATTAAATGAGAAATTATTGGCAATTAGCTATGTATAAAGAAAGGAGGATTTATGAATTTGAAAT
>JAOTBA010000005.1:30522683-30534695 GCA_025629845.1 Erythroxylum squamatum
TTTTCCTTGCCCTTACCCTTGGGCTTAGAAGAAGAAGCTACATTAGCTTCTGGCCCATGAGCCTTAATATTCAATATTTCCTCCGTGCTCTGGAGGGTATTCATCAACTCACTCAAGGTGTAATCCTTGCTGTTGAGCTCATAGTCTAACTTAAACTGCTGAAAAGAAGAGTTTAAGCTATTGATGATCATAATCATCTACGTATCTGCATCTATATCTATCCCAAGCATCTCAGCCTCAGTAACCGAAGAGTTACCTTAAGCATGTAATCCTGCACCGATTCACCATATTTTTGTTTGAGATTATGAAAGGTTTGGATAGCTTTCATTCTTGCAAACCTGGTCCTCACACCAAACATCTCATATAGGTGATGGATCATTTAACTAGCAATTTTCATACAAGCAATTTGCTTTTGCAACATGCCGCTGACAGAAGCTAGAATATAACACTTAGTAGTTTTGTCAACATTATGCCAATGCACATATTGTTGGACTAGCTTAGGAGTTGAATCTCCACTCAGAGGTGCAGGCTCATTTTTCAGTTAATACCCATGAAATACGTTCGTATTGAAGAACAATGTCAAGATTACGTCTCCATTCATTAAAATTCTCTCCATTTTCCAATTTGTTATTTGTCAAAAGCAAAGTGAGTGGACTTATTTTATGGTTGATTATGTTTGAAAATATAAATTATTAAAACATGAGCATACTAGTCAATAATATTGGGATTTTGTATAAAATCATGATGCATGTTTACATGATGATAGATTTAACAAAACTTAAAAAATTTAAAACTTTATACGACAGTTATTTTTCTTATCTATAACAGACTAAGTGACGGTGGACCATCTTATCCATTAAAAGAAAAAACTGGGACCCTCCCAATCAAAAAACTACCAAGCATCTTCATGCCCAACTTTTTGAGAAACGTCATAATTTGGTCCATACTTTTACCAACCGAGCTATGGTGGGCAGGTTATTGATAAAATATATTAAGTGTTTAACCATTTGATTCATCCACTAAAGTTACTTGCAAACCATGCCTTGGTGGGAGGTCACATTTGCTACCAATGAGTGGACTTATCCTTAAGGAGACCCAAACTATGCAAGATCTAGGATTCATGCCCTCTGGTGGGGAGTAACACTTCACCACATGCAAATGGGCCATCACATGGAGACCGTGAACTCTCATATAAGCATCCTCTCCCACTCAATCTTTTTGGGCTTTAAGTTTTAATAAATACCATCTTGTCTAGATGCCATTTATTATCCATCCTATATTATTTCATTATATATCTCATACATAATGAATACATGGCAAGGCCTAGGGTTTGCAGTTTTCTAAATGATATGCAATCACATAATATCATATATTATTTGCATTCATTTATCCATTCATCACATGAACTAATAAGCCACTTCTGATTGTCCATCCTAGAACACAAAAATAATTGCAAGCCTTTTAGGCCCAAAATATTCTTCTTGGACTTGGATCTTTCGCTTTGAACTCTTCGCTCACATGACTCGGCCCATTCGGTAAAAAAATGTAATAGCATTTTGTAAAACCGAATTTTGTTACTTTGAAAACAAAAAAATCCAGCATTAGATTTTCATAAAACCGAATCTTTGTCATAACAAAAAATTCCAGCACTTGTTTTCATTGAAACCGAAACTTGTTCCATCAAAACAAAAACCAGCCCAATGTCTTCTTTTATCAAAACCGAAATTTGATTCATTGAAACAAAAATCTTGCACTTGTTTTGACATAAAAATTGAAACTTGATTTATCATAACAAAAATCTAGTATTTTGGTTTTCACAAAACCGAAACTATGTCAATGCACAAAAGGATACACCGAAACTATTACCTCTTCATTTCTTCAATCCATGGCTGCTTCATCTTCATCATTACATCAATTTGTACATTACAAAATCAAAGAAAATAGAAAAATGAAGCCAAGGAGGAAACATGGTGCTGATAGACCACCCTCCTTGTTACAACCAAATGAAGAAGTCTTGCATGGTAAATATAACTTCTATGGATAACCAAAAGAGCAACACATACAACATATATGTTTCTATCACATAAAAATATGCAGCATACACAAAATGATTGCCAACCCATGCATCAACCATATAGGTACCGAAATCATGTATTAGAAAACTAGCTTTGATACCAATTGTTGGCTCTAAAAAAGAAAGCATGCCATATTTGGAGAACCGGTAGATTTCAAAACTTTTTAGAAATCTTATTTGCAACAAAAGCTATATATCCAAATCATCACGCCAATCTATACATGATATGGTATAAGGATAATATTGAACATAAACAAGATGGTGATATTATCGACTCCTTCGCTATAGCTTTAGTTCCTCGCTGAGCTATCCTCTCCTTCTTCTTGTATCTAAAGCCTTTGCTTTTGAATCCTTTCATTTGTCAATCTATCCTCTCCTTGTTGTTGTATCCTCAACCAATTTAATTTACCTCTTTGTTGGCCCCTGAATTTTTTTTATTATAAGCATGATAAGATTAATTTTGGGGTCTTGCTAGGTTAGTCATGTTGGAATTAATTAGCTTGTTAATGTGGGTAGGATAGTATGACATGGGCTAAGGGCTTTGAACTATTAAAGTAGTGGGAGAGTGTAAGGGCAATTTTGGCAAGTTACTTAAGTTTAAAAGCCATAAGGCATTAAAATAAGGGCAAAAAGGGACTTTAGGCAATCATTAATGGTGTAAAAGAGAAGAAAATGGGGTGCTTTGCTTTTGGAAGAGAGAGAAAATGAAATTGAAGAAAGAAGGGAGAGAGTTTCGTGAGTTTAGGGAAAGAAAGAAGAGCAAGCTAGGTTTTGATTTTTCTTAACCTTCAAGAGGGATTTTGAGAGTGATCAAGAAGGGAAAAAGGGAGAGGAAGGTTAGAGCTTTCATTAGAACCAAGAAAATCATTGTTTGGTGAAGATTTAAGGTAAGTTGTTTATAATCTTTTAGAGTTTTGAAAGGTTTTTAGTTCAAAGAGCTTAGGAAAGTTATGGGTATAAGTATTCCAGGATAAACTTCACGCATATGGTTCTTTGGGCTTTCCAATTTGAATTCTTTTGATTTAGAATTTTTGTCAATGTTGAAGAAAATCAAGAAGGACTAGAGGAGCAAGAGGAGAGGCATATTTAAACAAGCCATAGTTAAGGACTTCAAGGTGGGTTTCACTTTATAGTTAGGTGATAAGCTAATAAAAGTTTTCTGTCAATAAATGACAGTAATTGATTTTTCAACCACCTCATTCATGTGCATTTAATGTTGTTAAATGCTGCAAGATTGTCTTACATGCTTATACATGGTTTGTGTGATGATTTATGAAAAGTTATTTTTTAAAATGATTCCTTAAAATGAGGCATGATTATAAAACCATACTTTTAGAAACGATTTTTATTATATATAACAACCATATGAAAAGCAAGTTTTCAAGAGAAAGTGCCTTTTTGGGCATCAAGCTTACAAGATTTTGAAATCTGTGTGCTATGTGGGTTTGTGGTAGTCCCTCAAGACCCATCACGTGCACGTTGACCTAAGTATAGGCTTCTCCCACCTGCCCGCTAGTGGCATGGAGCTCCCTCAAGGACTCCCTCAAGAATTCACGACTACACAGGACCATTATATTGGAAATGTGTAGTGCGTCATGTTTTGGACATAACCCAAACCATTTGATATGATTATGTGTTCATGACAAGTTGATATAAGTGATGCATTCATGATTTGTATACACATGAATTTCTGCATTGTAAATGATTTATAAATGTTTTTGCTTGTTGCAAATTATAAAATTGTTACCCACGAGCCCTAAGCTCACCCCCCAATCTCCTCCCACACATTCAGGTGATGAGCAGGATTTCAAGTAAGTTAAAGGGCAAGGTAGCGCTCCTAGTTTTGGTTATTTTGCATTTAAAGCAAGTTTTGTAAAGCAAGGCTTTAGTTGCATTTTGAGCAAATCATGGTTCATGTATCTTTTGTATTTTGGGATTTTGATGTATTAGTGTATTTGCGGCTTGAAATGCCCACTAAAGCTTTGTAAAAGTGTTATCTCTTGCTGAAAATGAGATATGTTTGCATTTTTGCCTATGACTCTTTCAAGTTTGTGTGTTGTTTTCTTTTATATTTTCATAAGGGAAAAATTTGTGTTCTGACTTCGGGGGAACATTTGGATTAATGTAGGCTGATTTTGGCAAATGAGTCTTCTTGAAAGTTGTAGATCTTTCATTTATCTTTCCAACGGTATATAATATGAAATTTTTGAACATCTGAGCTGAAAGTTATGGTCCTTATAAAGGAAGATGTATCTTCTGCATTTTGCTTCTTCTATGTTTTGCTTCTTTTATGATGACGCGTCGTCTGTGTTTTGTTTCTTCTATGATGATGTGTTGTCTATGATGATGCGTCATCTACAATGATGTGTCGTCTGTGATGACATGTCATCTGTGTTCTGTTTCTTCTGTGATGACGTTTTGTCTGTGCTCTTCTGTGATGACGTGTCGTCGGTGCTCTTCTGTGATGACATGTCGTCTATGATGACGTGTCATCTGTCTTTGAGGTCTTTATAAAAATTGTAGATCTTGAAGTTGTCTTTCGAACCATATGAAGAACACAAAAATCCGATATCCGTAGGGAAAGTTATGGCAATTTTCCCATTCGTCTGTTTTTTTTTCTATTAGTCTGTTGTTTTCATTTGGTTTTGTCTGTACCTATTTTCTACTAAATTTTTGGCCCTCCAAAAGATAGAATATATGTTTGAGGTCTTTAAGAAATTGTAGATCTTGAAGTCTTCTTTCGAACCATCTAAAGAACACACAAATCTGATATCCGTAGCAAAAGTTATGGCAATTTTCCCCATTCATCTATCTTTTTCCATTAGTTTGCTTTTTCATTAGGTTTCATCTATACCTATCTTCTGGTCCATTTTGACCCTCTAGGTGATAAAATCTGACCTCAAGGTCTTCTTCAAAGTTGTAGATCTCAAAGTCCTCTTTGAAATAGTTATAAGATGTTCTTAACCTGATATACCTAATGACAGTTATGCTAATTGCCCCAAGGCAGGTGCAATATGATTGAGGTCGAAACCATGTTCAATTCTTTCAGCCATAAATTTATTATAGAATCTCCAAATGAGTCGGTTCTTGTCTCTAAATAAACTGGAGATATAGAGCCACAAATGTTATGAACAGGTCAAATTGAATTTCCCGCTTTAGGTTCCCAAACATCTATTCAGAAATAGTAGAAGTAAGTTGTCTTGGTGGCGGCACGTCACCTTTGTGGGACACGTGTCCAGATGTCATTTAGGATGTCGGGCTCGTGACTCACGAGAGCGGGGTGTCCAACACTTATGATATTAGAGCGACCAGGTTTGGGACTAGGTTTAGAAGTACCCTAGGCATGGAATGGGTAGTTTTCATTTACCAAATGAACATGCATTTTTTTAAAAAATGAATAACTTGCATTGTTTTGAATTGTTTTACATTATTTGAAATTGTTTTGCATGAACTAAAGATTTTCAATGGTTTTATATTGAAGGAGTGAAAATGTTGCCTCGAAAGAGAACTCGAGGAGCTGTGACTCGATCTAGCTCTCGCCAAAGGAGCACGGATGAATCTTATGTCCCACAAGATGCTGGGACACACCTTGCTCCTGATTCCGAGGCACCTAGTGTACAACATGAAGTGCCACTGCCTCCTCCTCCTATGCCATCTATGGACCCACAGTTCTTTCAGGCCTTTGCCCAGGCTTTCACTTATGCCATAAGCCAAGGGTCACTAGTGCCAGTGCCAGCTCCAGTGGAGAGGAGTGGGCAGTATGATAAGCTCTGTAAGTATGAGGCTGTAGATTTTAACGGGGCTACGAATCTCGAAGAGGTTGAAGCCTGGTTGAAAAGGACCGAGAGAGTTCTGATTCAGATGAAGTACAGGGATGAGGAGAAGTTAAATTATGCAGTGAGCTTGCTACAGAGGGACACACTTCATTGGTGGGAATCAGTGCCCCATAGTCAGGATATGCCTCTGATGTTGTCATGGAGAGACTTTTTGGAGGCTTTCAGGAGGAAATACTTCTCGAGGGTCTATATCCAAGAGAAGGCTAGAGAGTTCCTAAATCTCACACAGAGGGACATAAGTGTGAGTGAATATGAGCTGAGATTTACCAATCTGTCACGGTATGCGGCCAACATTGTTGCTAATGAGGAGGATAAGTGCCGCAAGTTTGAGGGAGGACTGCATTTAGGGATCAAGGAGAAAGTCTTGATCCACAATTTCTGTGACTACCAGCAATTGGTAGATGCAACACTCCAGGCTGAGAAGCTGGAGAATATCAAAAAAGAAGTGAGCAGGAAGAGGAAGAATAGGGAGCAGTCTACTAAGAAAGGAATGAGTGCTCCAAGGTCTGAGAGGAGTACAAGAGTTTCCATACTCAGAGTGAAGTGGGAAGTAGTGGCCCTATCAAGAACAAGAAGGCAAGAGCAGTTTCATGGCAAGCCTCAAGTGTAGGAGGCACGGGAAGGACGGGAAGAAGCAGATACACGAACTCTCAATGTGAGCATTGTGGGAAGCTTCACAAGGGAGAATGCTTTAAGCTACTTGGAGCATGTTTTCGATGCGGAGAGAAGGGAAACATGATCAGGGATTGTCCCCAAGCAATAAAACAAGAGGGGTCGCAGTTGCAAGCCCCCAGGAGAGTAGAAACAGTGGGGACCAGGCTAGTCACTGAGGTAGGCAGTTCTAGAGTTGGAAAGAAGGTTATTCCTCTAGGAAGACCAAAGGGTCAGGGTCAGGGTCAGGCAAGGGTATTCGCCATGACCAGGGAGGAAGCGGCAGCTGCACCTGAGGTTGTCATGGGTATGGCTCGGTTATTTAATTCTATAGTGTATGTGTTGATTGATTCTGGCTCCACACATTCATTTGTTTCTGCAAGCATGACATTACATGATATTAATTTGAGGCCTTTGGGCAGGCCTTTAACTGTTAGTACTCCTCTAAGGACGAATGTGATTATAAGTCAAGTGTATAGGGATTATGAGCTTTTCATCGAAGGTGCTCAACTAGTAGTGGACTTACTAACCCGAAATCTAAAGGAGCTAGATGTCATACTGGGAATGGATGCCATAGAGAAGTATCATGCGAAGTTAGATTGTATCCTTAAGGAGTTGGAATTTGACTTGGGCAACGGTGAGAAGGTGATTTTCAGAGGGGGCAGGAAATCACCATCACCAAAAGTCATTTCTGCTTTGTTAGCTGACAGGATGATGAAAAAGGGGTATGAAGCCTTCTTGGCATATGTTGTGGACACTGAGGTGAGTGAAGGTAGGTTAGAGGATTTTCCAGTAGTGAGGGAGTTTCTAGATGTGTTTCTAGAGGACTTACCTAGTTTGCCACCGGTGAGGGAATTCGAGTTTGCCATTGACTTGATTCCTAAAACCACACCCATTTCTATACCACCCTATAGAATGGCTCCAGTGGAGCTGAAGGAGCTTAAGGAACAATTGAAAGAACTACTAGAGAAGGGGTACGTAAGGCCGAGTTCGTCACCATGGGGAGCGCCAGTTCTATTTGTTAAGAAGAAGGATGGAACATGGCGCATGTGCATTGATTATCGGAGACTCAACAAGGTGACTATTAAGAACAAGTATTCTCTTCCTCAGATTGATGATCTATTTGACCAGCTTTAGGGAGCAAGGGTCTTTTCCAAAATTGATCTCAGGTTAGGCTATCATCAGCTCAGAATCAAAGAGTCTGATGTAAGCAAGACAGCCTTCAAGACACGGTATGGACATTATGAGTTTTTAGTCATGCCTTTTGGATTAACCAATGCTCCAGCTGCTTTTATAGATCTTATGAATAGGGTGTTTAAGGAATATCTAGATCAGTTTGTCATAGTATTTATCGATGAAATTCTAGTATATTCTAAGAGTGAAGGGGAGCATGAGGAGCATCTTAAAATTGTGTTGCAGACATTGAGAGAGAGGGAACTTTATGCCAAATTCAGCAAATGTGAGTTTTGGCTTCACGAAGTGATATTCCTTGGGCATGTGATTTCAAAGGATGGGGTATATGTTGATCCGAGAAAGGTTGAAGCAATGGTAAATTGACATGCACCCCAGACAGTTACAGAGGTGAAGATTTTTCTGAGTTTGGCAGGATATTACAGGAGATTCGTTGAGGGATTCTCTATGATAGCTACTCCGATGACTAAGTTATTGAGGAAGAATTAGAAATTTATCTGGAGTGAGGAATGCTAGAAGAGCTTTGAGGAGCTTAAGCACAGATTGACTAGCGCACCAATCTTGACCCTTCCTGTGGGAGATAAGGGTTATACAGTATACAGTGATGCTTCGAGAAAGGGTTTGGGTTGTGTGTTGATGCAAGAAGATAAGGTAATAGCTTATGCCTTGCGACAGCTAAAGCCTTATGAACTGAATTACCCGACCCATAATCTGAAGTTAGCAGCGATAGTTTTTACCCTAAAGATTTGGAGACATTATCTGTATGGGGTTCAAACGAGAATTTTCACCGATCATAAAAGTCCTAAGTATTTGTTGAGCCAAAAGGAATTGAATTTGAGACAAAGAAGATGGTTAAAGTTGCTCAAGGATTATGACCTGATGATTGAGTATCATCCAGGAAAGGCAAATGTAGTAGCGGATGCCTTGAGCAGGAAATCCTCTATAGCTTATGTTCAAATAGTTTATCTGCCGCTATTGGAAGAGATGGCTAAGCTTAGGATAATTTGAAACAGGAGGAACCTGAATGTATTGTTGCTACTTTTAGAGTGAAACCAATACTCAGAGAGAAAGTTAAGAGTTACAAGCACAGGATGCAGAATTGAGTAAGCTCTAAGAGGAAATTCAAAATGGCAAGAAATCTGAAGTGGTAGTGAGGGATGATGGACTTATGGTTATAGGGAATAGACTTTGCATCCCGAATGTTAATGAAGTAAAGGATGAGATACTTGATGAGGCACATAATGCTCCTTATGCCATGCACCCAGGTAGCACTAGGATGTACAGAGATCTGAAAGTGCATTTTTGGTGGAAAGGCATGAAGAGAGATGTAGCAGAATATGCAAGTAAGTGCCTAGTGTGTCAGCAAGTCAAGGCTGAACACCTGGCACCTTCAGGCAAGTTAAAACCGTTGTCCATTCCTGAATGGAAGTGGCAAAGAGTGACCATGAATTTTTTGATAGGTTTGCCTAAGATAAGTAGGAAGCATGATGCCGTATGGGTCATTATTGATCGATTGACGAAGTAAGCCCATTTTCTAGCAATTAAACAAACTGACTCTCTACATGTGCTAGCAAAGAAGTATATTGATGAGATAGTAAGATTACATAGGGTTCCAAATTCCATAGTCTCTGACAGGGATCCTCGATTTACTTCGAGATTTTAGGGAAGCTTACAAGAGGCTCTTAGAACCAAGTTAAATTTTAGCACAACTTTTCATCCCCAAACGGATGGTCAATCCGAGAGGACCAATCAGACACTTGAGGGAATGCTTAGAGCAAGTGTGATGGATTTCAAAGGAGCTTGGGATGAGCATTTTCCATTGGTTGAATTTGCTTATGATAATTCGTACCACTCAAGCATTCAGATGGCTCCTTATGAAGCACTTTATGGAAGGAGATGTAGAACTCCGATATACTGGGATAAAGAAGGAGAGAGGAAACTAATAGGGCCAGAGTTACTTGAGATGACAGTCGATAAGGTTAATCTGGTTAAGCAACGACTTAAGGAAGCACAGGATAGAATGAAGAGTTATACTGATGCACACCGAAAGAAGATGGAGTATGAAGTCAGTGAGAAAGTCTTTCTTAAGACATCTCCTTAGAAATGAGTCATGAGGTTTGGCAAGAAGGGCAAGCTGAGTCTGAGATATGTGGGTCCATATGAGATTCTTGAGAGGCTAGCCTATAGGTTGGCACTGCCACCAGAACTATCACAGATACAAAATGTCTTCCATGTTTCCATGTTGAGGAGGTATAGATTGGATCCATCCCACATCATTCAGACTACTGAGGTTCAATTGAGAGATGATCTAAGTTATTAGGAGATTCCAGTGGAGATTTTGGACACCAAGGAAAAGGTCCTCAGGAACAAGACAGTTCAGCTGGTCAAAGTCCTGTAGAGAAACCATTCTATGGAAGAGGCCACGTGGGAGCCCTTAGAAGCCATGAAGAAGAAGTATCCACACCTCTTCAACGAATCAGGTAAGAATTTTGAGGACAAAATTCTTTAAGGGGGGAGAAATGGTAGCCCCTAAATTTTTTTAATTTGATTAAGCATGATTAGATTAATTTTGGGGTCTTGCTAGATTAATGGATGTTGGAGTTAATTAGCATGTTAATGTGAATGAGATTATGTGATATAGGTGAATTGAATTAAAGTGTTAGGAGTGTATAGCATAAAGGGCATTTTAGGCAAGTCACTTAAGGATGAAAGGACATAAGCTTTTAAGTAAGGGCAAAATGGACTTTGTGCAATCATTAATGGTTAAAAAAAGGGAAGAAAATGGGGTGTCTTTCATTAGAAAGAAGCTAAAAACGTGATTAGAAGAGAGAAAAGGGAGAGAGTGTCGTATAAGGAGAAAAGAAGGGAAAGAAAGAAGAGCAAGCTAGGTTTTGATTTTCTTAGCCTTCAAGAGTGATTTTTGAAGTTGTTCAAGAAGGAAAAGAAAGAGGAAGATTAGAGCTTCCATTAGAGCCAAGAAGCTCATTGTTTGGTGAAGATTTAAGGTAAGTTGATTTTAATCTTTTGGAGTTTTGAAAGGTTTTTGGTTCAAAGAGTTTAGGAAAGATATGGGTATAAGTATTCTAGGATCAATTTCATGCATTTGGTTCTTTGGGTTTTCCAATTTGAATTCTATTGATTTGGGATTTTTGTCAATGTTGAAGAAAATCAAGAAGGATAAGAGGAGCAAGAGGAGAGGCATACTTGAACAAGCCATAATCAAGGACTTCAAGGTGGGTTTCACTTTTATAGTTAAGTAATAAGCCAACAAAAGTTTTCTGTCAAGAAATGACAGTAAATAATTTTGCAACTACCTCATTCATGTGCATTTAATGTTTTTAAATGCTGTAAGATTGTGCTACATGCTTATACATGATTTGTGTGATGATTTATAAAAAGTTGTTTTTTAAAATGATTCTTTGAAATGATACATGATTATGAAACCATACTTTTGGAAATGGTTTTTAAGATATAACAACCATGTGAGAAAGCAAGTTTTCAAAAGAATGTGCCATTTTGGGCATCAAGCTTACAAGTTTTTGAAATATATGTGTTATGTGGGTTTGTGGTAGTCCCTCAAGAACTGTCACGTGAACGTTGACCCAAGTATAAGCTTCACCCGCCTACCCGATAGTGGCATGGAATTCTCTCAAGAATTCACAACTACACAGGACCATTGTTAAGTCAAAATGACTTTACGATTAATAGTTTTTATGACAAACAAAAAGAAGACGAATGAAAAAGCAGATGGAAGCTAAGTAGAAAAGCAGACGAAAGCTATTTGAAAAAGCAGACGAAAGCTATTTGAAAAAGCAGACAGAAGCAAATGAAAAGCAAACGCGGATACAAAAAGCAGACGCAAATGAAAAGCAGACGTAAATGAAAAGTAGACACAGATACGAAAAGCAGACGAAAGAAAGCAGACAGAAGCATCAGTCTGAGTTAGTTACAGGACTCAACTGAATAACCGTTTCTTTAGAATCAAGAAGCAGTTTTCAAGAAGCATTTGAAGACGAGGACTATAAGTAGGAGTTGAAGTCGAAGATTGCAATAGAACTGAAACCATTACAAGAGCTTAGCAATTATTACGAGAAATTTCTGTGCGGAAAATTGAGAGCTATTTCTTTACTGTAACAAAGCTCGAAACACTTTTTAGTTTGAAAGTGATACAGATAGCCTGAATAGGCTAAGTGTGAAAGAATACTGATTGTAAAGAGACCTGAAGAGGCTCAGAGAAAAAGAATACTTGTAAAGTTTTGA
>JAOTBA010000005.1:30552289-30563876 GCA_025629845.1 Erythroxylum squamatum
ATGTTATATGCAAATAAGGAAATGTGAAAATATGTTCTTATATGACTTGATATGTGGTATGAATTGGGTGAACCATCAAGGATGGTCACTTACTGAGTTTACAAAAACTCACCCAAAATCTGCAATAATTTTCTAGTTCAAAGGCGATATTCAGTTAGGTTAATTGGAGTATAGCCACCGAAATCAGATATGGGCTAAGGGTCGGGATCAGTTTACACTTGCATATGTCTTCAGTTATTTTTGTTTTGAACTATAATTCCGTAAATATTGACAATGAGTTTGTAAATGATTTGGTAATGAAATGACATTATGATTACAAGTGTTTTGTATCTGAAAAGAGCCCAAGTGGCTAACGAATTCTGATGATTTTTAATATGATTGTCGTACTTGTGAATGGAAATGTTTAAGAATAAAGTGGGCCCGATATGTTTTGACTGAATGATTGTTCTAGCATGCCACCTTTGCGAGGTAGTACTCAAATATCACTCAGGATGTCGGATACGTGTCTTGCAAGAGTGGGATGCTACACATTAGGTGACAACTCTTGCCAAAAAATATCTTATATGTTATTCCTAACTTTCCCTCTAAATTCATATGATTATGATTCATTCATCCAAATCATACAAATTTAGTTAAGTAGGGTTATTAATTTAAGATAAAACATATTTCAGCTAAAGGCGCGTTGAGTTACTCAATAAGCCTTATACTAAACATAATTATGGTTTTATTCTTAAATAATAGAAGACAACAATCACGTTCTTGATGTGTACTTAACATTCTAATGAGGGATTTAATTTTGTTCGTCTCATCAAACACAAAACTACATGTAATAATATCACATATATAAAAATTGTAATTTAACATTTATCCTATATATATATATCAAATATATAAATAAAGTATGCAACTTATACACTTATAATCAAATTATATGCATAAAATATCAAGCTTCGTTTGATTTTAGTTATTTATCTTCATAATCGAAAATAATATTTCTAAATTTTTTGATAATTAAACTAGAATAAACTCATTGATTCTTAAATTAATTAAATTCCTATTCTAAATAAAAATTTATTTTGGTTTAAAAATAATTTTCAAATTCAATTATAAACCATTTCTAATTATCTTGACTCCTTTAGTAAAAATTAATAGAAATAATTTTCAATAAATTATACTTCATACTTATTATGATTTAAAAAATTCTTTTTCAAAATTTTATATGTAATATGTTTTAATTTAGTTAGAAAACTATTTCTATTCTAACTAGAAATTTATTTTCCTTAAGTAGAAACTATTTTCTAATATTAAAAGGAAACTACTTTCAAAATTAACAATTATTTATTTAGAGATTAATTTCTTAATTAATTAGGAAATATTTCTTTAATAAACTAAAAGACTATTTTCAAATAAACTAAAAGACTATTTTAAAAAATATTAAAGAAAGCTCATTTTTCTTAATTAATAAATGAAAATACTTTTTAAAATTTAAAAAAGAAAAATAAATTTTCTAATAAATCAAGAAACTTATTATTCATAAATAAAGAAACAATTTCTAAATAAATAAAATAATAATACTCTAAATAAAAATAATAAATTCAATTTATCTCAATCAAATTGAAATAGATAAATTTAAAACATAGTTCTCAATTACCTAAGAAAACACTTTCTTAATTTTAAGAATTCTAATTAATTTTAATCTAGCTGAAAATAATTAGTTCTAAATTTAGAAATGACTTTTCTAAATCTTAATTAAGAATTAACTTAATTATTGATCTTAATCTAGTTAAGAAAAATAATTAATTTAACATTAAAATTAATATGACATCTTAATTAATATAATCTTGTTATATTGATTTATCAAACATAATCTAATTATGAAAGACAGCCTTTAAAATCTTTGTTTAATTATAATTATTGATTTGATAAAAAATTTAATTTAATAGCTTAACTATTGAAAAAATTAAAATTATAAAATATTCCAAATAACTTTGACCCCTTTTGAAAACGTTTTTGAAATCATTCGAAAACTCTTTTTTGAATTTATTAAGAATTTAAATTAATTTAATTAAAAATAATGCTTAAAACACGTAAAATGCAAAATAAGATTGAGTGAGATTATCGGGCGTGTGTATTGCACACATCATAAACATTTCATTAAGGCGTGTGCATTACATGTGCACCAGTCTAACTCCTTGCATTGATTGGCGCATGTTACGCACACGCACACAATGCCAAAATGTGATCCTCTGTACCCTTCTTCTGTACTTACTCTGTGCCCATTGCATCTGAGCCATCTATTTATATGGGACCTACATAAATGGATGGCTCAGATGCAATGGGCACAGAGTAGGTACAGAGGAAGAGGTACAGAGGATTTGAGGACCACAATGCCTGCATCAGATGATGTTTCCTCAAACTCACGCATACCTCATCGTTTTGCAATATAAGGCTTTCAGTCGGTAGCAGATCCTCTGGCCCAGGTACTCTGGCAGAGGATCTAAGCCATTCATTTACCTGTGCCAGAGGATCTAAGCCATCCATCTGGCACAGGTTAGGGCTAGAGTACCTGGGCCAGAGGATTTGAGGGCGTTTTCAGAAGTAGCAAAGGGCATGGATTTCGTACTGCAGTGGTTGGTGCCGGCAGGTATCATATCGTTTGAAAAATGGCACGAAATTATGTTTAAAATATCGATTGATATTGAAAATTTTATGTGGTATCCGTTGATATTTAAAATATGGTATTTAAAATATTGATTAAATATTAGTCGCTATCAAACTTTGACAAAAAAAGTTGACCATTTAGTATTTAGCAAAATTTTCATTTTTTTTAATTCTTCCCTCCTGAGTCCTCATACCTCCCCTTCTTCGAAGTATTTTTAATTAGCTATTTATTGATTTAGTTTAACTTTTAATTTGATTTTCTAATTTATATTTTTAAAATAAAATAAATATTTTATTACTAATAATAATTATAAATTAAATAAAACTTAAAAATAAATTATTTTAATTTTAATTTATTTTAATATTTTATATAATATTTATTAATAAAAATATTTTATTTTTAAAATAAATAATTTCAAATTTATATTATTTAATATATTTATTATTAATAAGAATTTAAACAATTTTATTTTATTTTATTTTAATATTTTATATAATATTATTAAAAATATTTTATTTTTAAAATAAATAATTTCAAATTTATTATTTATAAACTAATATTTATTTTTATATATATTTTAATTATTAAATCAAATTTTTATTTAAATATATATATTTTAAAAATATAATAATTAATTTTACAAATTTAAATGAAATTAAGTTACTTACAATTTTAGAAGTAATTAATTTTAATTCATTAAATAAGTAATATTAAATTAAAATTGTTTAAATTCTTATTAATAATTAATATATTAAATAATTAAATAATATATATTTTTGTTTCAGATTTCACTTTTAATTGGTTATTTTCTCATCATGAACTCTTATTATAAATTGTAATAATTAGAAAGTTAAAAATCTTTATTATTATTTTTATTTGATGTTTTAATATAATTATTATTTATTATATGATAAAATTGTAATATTTTAAATACTTTGTATTGTTCTTAATTTTATACTTGTATAATGATAATTGTCTTTTTTCGTATTAATTGTGATTATTATTTATATGTGAAATATCTAAAACTTATTATTATTTCATATTAATTGTGATTATTTATTATTATGAATTTAGAAACATGGTTGACGTAAACCTATAAACTATAAAATATAATTGTACAATATAACAATGGACTATTTTACAATTTCTAAACAAATTTTGGGACTATTTTATAAATTTAAAAATTATGCGAAACAATACCCGATATTAACCGGTACTAGTACCGTACTAAAATCCAATCCGATACCAAGTCCGATTAGGTATTCGCATCATTGCTAGATAGCTATGTTTCCATTTTAGCTCCCATTTGTTGAGCCAACGTCTAGAATGAGCACTAAACATCCCAACAGTTAAGACAGCTTTACGAAGAGAGTGCTGGGGATGATAATAGAGGTGTACATAAATTGTAAAGAAATCAGCTAACGGAGGCACCAAAAACAGGCTCCGTTGCCTAACTGCCAGAAAATAAGAAAGCTTTTTTCAGAAACATTGCACTATAGCAGATTCAAAAGAGCTGGGTAACGATACAAATCATAGTGGAACATAAACTGAAGAGCATACAATCCATGAATAGGAACAGCTAATATGGTATCAGAAGGGATGGTCTATTTTGGTCTTACCATATGCTTGAGTTCGTCATCATATATGATATATGAGCATTCTGCTCAAATCAATTTGGAAAGAAAATGAGGAGACTACTTCCCAATAAACAGACATATTTCACCATTTTGATCCATCAGGAAAAGGGTCCAGTGCATCTTTCTTCCCATTAACATAGAACTCCACAACTGCTTTCATTCGCGGGAGCTTATCAGGATGGTAATTTACATGAACAATAACTGGCATGAGCTTGCTCAGCTTAGCATCTTTCCTCACAGTCTTGAAGAGGACTTTACTGTTCATAAAGAGATATATATCCATAGTTCTTTTGGCAGCATGGAGCCCATCAAATCCTGGACGGGAAGGGAAAAAGAGTTCCTCATTAAAGAGAGCCTGATCCCAGCCACCCCCACTATTTAGCCGAGTTGCCACACGATCCAAAAGCTCAATTGAAGGAATTGTTGGCCTGACGTAGAAAAATCCTGAGTTGTAAACCCATATTCGCATTGTATGAGCATACTGGGCCCAACCCATAGCAGGTTCATTGAACACATCGTTGTAACCATAAGCTGTCATATTATTGTGGCCATCACTCATTGACTCTACGTCTGAATCCCGGTAAAGATGATTAAAAGGGTTCTGCAGATAAACTATGTCAATATCTGAAAGGAGAACACTATATCCCAGCACCAAGAATTCCCTCAAAATACGGAACTTCAATGCAGAAACAACATGGTTTCCTCCTGTCTTTCCAATTGAATCAATCCCCATATCTGGATCTCTTTTGTACACAGGAACATTATTTGATTCACAAAACTGGGCAATCTCATCGTCTAAAGCAACAACTATATAATTACGTATACCCACTCGCTTGATGCTAGAAAACCAAACTTCTACCATTTCTTTCACATTTGAATTTGCTAGGGCAACTATAATTTCTCTATCAATAGCAACCTTTTCTAATATCTTTGCCAATCTTGGGTTCACAGATTCATCTGGGATGACTGTTGGATTGGTCCTTAAGCTCTTAACTGTGCCAAATGGTCCAGCTTTATGCGCTTCACCCATTACCATCACTTGTTTCTGCGCTAGATCTTTACCCTGTTCAGCTAGTTTGAGCCTCTCACTCAGTTCTTTAACCTGTTTTTTCAACTCAGCATTTTTCTTAGAAGCTGCAGCTATCTCTGACTTCAACAAGATCACTTTATCAGATGATTCACAGGAACTTGATAAAACCTAACACGAAGATTAACATCCATGAATAGAAATCAGAAAAACGATCAAGAGTCTTACAAAGCATGCAGAATTCCCGAAAAGGAACTAAATATAGAGATTATCCTAGTTAACTATCAAAATATGGAATCTCACCGATGATACATTCAAAAAAATTGCCAAGCTAATCTTTTGGGGTTAACCATAAAAAACTTAGCCTTTGTTTGAATGGAAGGAAAGCAAGGGAAAAGAAAGGAAGGAAATTGCATTTCTCTTGGTTTTCATTTTTTGGATAAAATTAAGCAAAGGAAAAGGGAGAGAATGGAGGGGGATAGGAGAGAAATTTGGTCTAAAAACATTTCCCACCAAATTGGTGGGAAAGGAGGGGAAATGGAAGATAAGATAACCTTACTATAAGTAAATTACCATTATATCCTTATTAAATCTAACAAGTAAAGATAAACAAGTTCTATAATCAAGGGCATAAAGGTCTTACAAAATTCTCTTCCATTCAATTCCCTCATTTGATAAATTAAGAAAACAAACAAGAGAAAGGAAATCACATTTCTCTTCCATTCTTTTCTCTTCTTTTCCCCTCAATATTTCCTTTCCTTTCCCTTGTGCAATTAAGGATCCAAACAAAGGCTAGAGGCCAAGGCCCAAAGCGGACAATATCTGCAAGCAGGTGGGCACGAGGCCCGAGAGGCCGAGGCCCTATGGACACGAGGCTCGAGAGGCCAAGGTCCTACATTTAAGGTGTTAAATATTATGAAAAGAAGTAAAGGCTTTAATTTTAAGGTGCACTTTGCATTTTTAAATTTATTGCGCTTTGTTTTCGAGTTTTACTCTGTATTTTGGTATATATAGAAAGTTATATAATTAAGCAATGAAAATATGTTCAGTTGTACAAAATTCACTAATATGTTCTTAAATATCACTTATGTTTCAATTAATAAGTAAATTAAGGACTCAAAAATAAAGTTGAAACCATTCAAATAATTACCTTTTTGAGAAGTCCGCCAAAAATATTTTAGATGTGGAAGTGAGCATTATATCAAATTAAAGGAATACAACAGTTCCTAGAAAGCTACAACTTGATCTCCAACATATAAAAGAGGAGAGAATAGCTAGCTCAACTATAACAAAAATCTAGATTAAACACCAAAGAAGTATTAATAATAGAGCATGAACTCTAACCAATTCTAACCAGCAACCATTGACTCAAAAATGACTTATGATAGACATAATTTAATCAACACATCTATTAAATTTAATATAGAGATCATATAATTTAATCAACACACATATTATATTTAATATAGAGATCATACTAAGTTAAATTTTGAGTTAAAATGATCTATCTTTGCCATCAAAGCATATTTAAGTTGAAATTTTAGTGAGTGTTTTAGAAAATTCTCTAATTTCTCTCTTCCCATAGAGCGTAAATGTCATAGCTTAGAATAATCTTAAATAAGGTTAAGTCTTTATGATGGCGAACCTTACTTACTTAGCTTAATCCATAAAATAAGGCTAACTATTGTTAGAGAAATGGATACTGCAAAGGCTAATTGCTTAGAACGATAATATGTTTGAGCTGAAGCAAGAGAAACACAAATGTTTTAAGGTATCAATTGCAAAATTTATAGAGTATGTTGGATGGGGAGACACTTTCCAACCTATCTAATGTTCTTAAAATTTGCTCGATAGCTATTCAAAGCTTAAAATAAGCCCTATGGGAGTTATTACTAATCCATATTAGCTTCCACTTGGTGGTTTTTTAGATAGGTAGCTTAAACAGGGTATAATAAGATTTATTAGTGAATCTTCTAGAGGTATGTTCCCTCTAAATCATCTTGTCATTAAGACTATAATTAGGGACATGGTTTATTACAATACTGAATTCCTTATGCCGACATCTCTAATCCTCACCAGTTATGACTGAGTTTCCTTTAGGTTTCAAAGGAATCAAGAGCATGAGATTGTCTAGGCTTTAGAGACTATGTAGGAAGCTAGCTTATTCTAGTTATCAAACCAAAACCACGAACTATTTCCCTTTCCATCTACTTTTTTCCTTATTTTGATGCATAATACTCCTTATCTAAATTAGTTAGTTTAGATTCCAGGAATTCCTTTGCTTAAATTTCATACAAATTTTATGATGTAAGTGTGCATTCACTTTACCTATATAGATTAATTGTTTATAAATAGTTTCCAAATCCATTTTCATAAGAACTTCTTGTTTTTTTTTTACATTCTTCATCCCTAATCCCCCTTCCTCTCTAGAAGCATATACCTCATTCCATCTTACTTTGGCCTTTAGAGACATTATTTTATTTTCTAACATAAAAAATTCTTTAACATCCTCTCTGCATCATTAATTAAAGTTTACTTTATGTTTATATCACAACACAAATGTATATGGAGATTAATGAGCAAAGCCTTGAATAGTATTAATCTTATAGTATATGAGAGGAACTTATTATTCCAATACTTAATTATTTTATGAATTGAATCAATGAGTAACTTATAGTCTTTATAATATGAAATTGGTATTCTTAGGTATTTAAAAGAAAGCTCTTGGTGGCATAGGCTTAATATCCTTATGAGTGAATTTGTTAGGTTTTGAGTATCATCAGACATATATAAGTAGATCTTAAGTGTTTATGATCAGGTCAGAGATCAAGCTGAAGAATTTCAAGATATCCATTATAGTTTGCATAGAACTAGGATTAACTTACTATAGCAATAAGTTGTAAAGGAGATACCATATATTATTAGATCTTTACATATATGTTGGAATTTGAAAGCTTGACCTTGGTCTTCTTTATGGGCTATCAATCTGGTCAATACCTTAGTGTAAAAAGGTTCAGAGATAACAGGTCTCCTTATCTCAATCTGTTGACACATCAAAAGTTAAGGTAGGCTCCCCATTTACTAATACCACGTAAGATATTATAGTGAAACATTATTCTATATAAAAGATAGATTAGTTGGGCAACCCAAAAGTACTTATAAAATTAAATAAGAAACTCCAATACGCTTAATTACTTTATTGAAGTCAATTTTTAGTGAGCAACATTTTAGGGCCTTTTTGACCATAGTAGCTTTTGAATAACTCTTGTGTAAATACTGGATTATCTCCTATACTTCTCCCTTATATGAAAGCTCCCTAGTTTGGATTTATTATACTCTTTAACACCTCTTTTAATCTTTATGTCAAAATTTTAGATATGATCTTACAAATCATATTATAACATGATATTGGCCTATATTCATCGTAGGAGCTTAACTTTGGCTTGTAAGGAATAAGAGTTTTAAAAGTTTTATTGAGTTCCCTAATCATTCTTCCTGTTATAAAGAACTCTAAGATTGATTTGGTGACTATCTCCCTTGTTAGGTACCAAGCATTTTGAAAGAAGCAAGCATTAAGACCATCTAACCCTAGAGCTTTATAAAGGTTCAAATTGAATAATCCTTCCTTGATGTCCCTAGCATCGAATGGTCTTAGTAGCGTTTCCTTTTGTTATTGAGTTAGCAAATCTAGGATGAGCTTTATGATATCCTATTTATAGGAGTACATATTATTAGATGTATTAATGAATCTGACTATTTTCTATCACAAGCAAAATATTCCACCAATCTTATCTCCCATGCTAGAATCACTAACACCAAGTTACTGCCTTAGGGAAATAAATTCAGCATGTGTTTAAGCCTCCAACTATGGACAACACCTCCATCAACGCCAACTACATGCAGGGAAAAGATGGGCAGCACGTTACCATCTAATTTTAGGTATGTTAAACCACTCTTGTCTATCCTCTTTAGCTAGTCATGAGAATGCTTAAGCTGGAAACATGAATTTCCTTATGAATTGTGTGAATGTTTGAGCATGATTTGAAGAAAGTGGTAAGTTTTCCTAATTATGTTTATTGAAATTTTGTATTAGGATTCTTAGTTTCCTTGAATAGTCCTAGTGTTTTGGCCATAACGTAGTCTATAGAACTCCAAATTGGATGATTCCAACTGTAAATGAAACCTAAGACATAGTACTAAAAATACCTAGAAGAGACCTAAACTTAATTCTGGTTGAATGATATTGAAAATTGAGATTAATTATGGTAACCTGATACTGTCCCTGTGTTGAAGCAGCTTATAATATTTGGTATGTTTTTCATAATTTAGAAGGTTAAATGGCATGATTTTTAATGATATGGAAACTAGAGACATAGGGTAACAAATGACTAGAAGACTTCAGAACCAAACCTGAACATTTGATATGTGAAAAGTAAGGAACAAATGGAGGTATGGTTAAATGAAGAGAACAACAACATGGTAAATGGAGAGGAAAACAACATGTATATCCATGTCTTATGAATGTTATTCAGTGGGTATTAATTGGCAGCATGTAGATGCTATATATGTGGCTTAATGGCTTTCCAATGGTAGCATTTATATTGTACAGAGTTCAATGGTTCAATGTAAGGAAAACAGTAGGTATAATACTATATGCGTTATTTAAATGGAAAGAAGACAACATGTATAAATCATAGAAGTTGTTCAATGGTTGAATGAAAAGAAAACAGAACTTTAATCTTACTAAATGCTAAGATTTTGGCTAAGCCCTTTGTTATAAAGTTTGCAAAACAAGTTGGTAAGTTATAGATATACTTGGCAGGTCTTAGGAACCTTTTAGAAGTCTCCCTCATTGCTGAGTAAAACCATAAAGTTTTCTCGATCACCATAGACTCGAGACTAATAAAGGAAAAGCACCGAACACATGAGGGTAGTTTATGATAAACGATAAACAGTGAGTGTACCTATAATTCCATTGGTGTTACTACTTGAATTTAAAGGTTAATCTTTATGAGATTTACATATGCATTAATTTAGCATTGAATTAAGTTTTGAATGCCCTTGGAAACTAATGAGATGTATACACGCTTTGAATTGGCATTGAATTGAAATTTTGTTTATGCTTTAAATTGGCATAGTAATGGATTTTAAATATGTTTTTTTAATTGGTATTGAAATGAGGTGCGCTTATATATTAATTGTGATTTAGCCTATGATACGTTGTTAGGTCTTTATACATACAACTATGTTGATCAAAGTATGTGCTAACATGGATGGCAGTGTTTGGGGGCATATGTCACTAACATTGGTGGTATTGTGTCTGTCAGTATGTCCTGTGAGTCGCCCTCTGCACATGTGGAGTATATATTGTGCTAGCTTTGTTACAGGTAAGCGATGCAAAACCAGCTCCATAACCACTGATTTTTATGTACTGCTAGCATTGTTATAGGTAAGTGATGCAGAACTAGCTTCATAATAATCGATATATAGAGGTTAACTAGGAACGGGTAAGCAATGCAGAACCAACTCCGTGGCCTTACACCTAAGGATACCATATGGAAAAGAAAATTAGTGATAGGCTATGTTTTAAAAGAAAGTTCATGAAAGTATTGTTTGCCATCACTGTTTACTTTACAAGACAAGTGGAACTTGATCTCAGAAAAATATTTTTTTTTGTTTTACGTATGCATTGATCTTATGAAAAACAAAGAATGTGTTTTGTAAGAACATTGATTATTACTTGAAAAGAAAAGAAATTTTTTTCTTTAATGGAAGTTGATGTTTGTATAAATGTTTTTATTGGAAACCAATAATACTCACTGAGCTCGTTTAGCTCACCCTTTATTTTTTATTTTTAAATAATGCCTCCCAGGTGCACGCCCAGGGGCTTTAGTAGCAGGTACTCCACGTCGCGAGTGATTGCGGCTCGTCGTTCGATCTAGGATCGATCATTGGAAACCGGTCAAAAACAATAAATTCCAATATCGCAGTATAGTTGCAACCTCGGGTCGTCTCACTTCTTGGAACCGACAACAAAGGTTTAGACCTAGCCTAAAAGTCAAACAATGCAATTAAAGCTAATAAAAAGGGGGTTTTGTGTCTTGATCAAAATTGAGTAAAATAACTAAATTAAAGAAAATTGTAAGAAAGTATATTTTTGGATTTCGGGAATTTTGAAATCAACAAAAATGCAGATAATAATCAAATGATAGAAAATCCTCTTGAAAATGTGCTTAGGCTATCACGGTTCAAAATTAAATT
>JAOTBA010000005.1:30563976-30577188 GCA_025629845.1 Erythroxylum squamatum
AAATAAAGAGTTGAACTGGAAAATATTCACTGAGTATGGTCCAGTATTTTAACCACAACGTTTGCTCTAGATGTCCAAATGAGATGATTCTTGATTTGTATTAAACTAGATATATAGGGCTACATTTCATATGAAGATGTTGAAATTCATTTCTGTCTCTAAGAATTCCAAAATTTGTCATGAAGTTAAGAATTGGGTGTAGTGTTGGTGTATGAATGGAAAATTTTTCTTTGGATTTTAGGGGCAAATTTGGGATTGATATAAATAGATTTTGGCAAAGTTGCCTTCTTAAAAGTTCTATATCTTTCTTTTATCTTTTCAACGGTATATAGTATGAAAATTTTGGACATCTTAGCTGAAAGTTATGATCTTTATAAGTGGAGACGTTCTGGAGCAAAAGTAAGGCAAAAGGAAAGTAAGACGAAGTTACTATTCATCTTCTATCTTCTGTTTCTTTTTTGATCCTTTGGAAGATAGAATTTATCTTTAAAGTCTTCATGGAAGTTGTAGATCTAGAAGTCTTCTTTAAAATGGTCTAAGAATGTCCTTAATCTGATATTTGTAGAGAAAGTTATGCCCTTTTGATTGCTTCAGTCTTAGTTTGGTCAACTTCGTCTTAGATGACGTCATCTTCGTCTTAATGACGTCATCTTCATCTTAGTTTTGGCCAACTTCGTCTTAGTTTTGCTGACGTCATCTTCGTCTTAGTTTGACCGTCTTAGTTTGACTTTTTTCCGTCTTAGTTTGACCGTCTTAGTTTGACTTTTTTCGTCTTAGTTTGACCGTCTCAGTTTATGTCGTCATCTTCTGTTCTATTTTTGACCCTTTTAGAGACTGATTCTCGCTTCGAGTTCTTCATGAAAGTTGTAGATCTCGAAGTCCTCTTTTGAACCTTCTAAAAAAGAAATCAATCCAACATCTGTAGAAAAAGTTATGGCAATCGCTCCAAGACAGGTATAATAAGAGTAAGAACATAAACATGTTGGATTCTTTTGGAACTAACTTCTTCATCCAACCTCCAAGTGGAGTGATTCTTGAAGCGTTGGACTCCTAACACATTTTTCTACCTCTCCACAAAAATGGGTAGCGTTTGGTTTTGAATTTGAAAAGATTGATTTAAAGCAAGTGAGGGTTAGTCGAGATAACCCTACAAGGAAGCCCGCTCTCGCTTTATGACTTCGATTCGATTGTTGGGCTTTGGAAACGGGGCCCAATATCTTGTGGTATCAGAGCGACTAGGTTTTTCCTAGGCTTAGAATGCATAGTAGGATGAATTGTTGTGCTACGTGATTAATTGTTGCATTGTTAATGTGATTGAATTGCATTAAGTGACATACACACCATGCATACATGTAGGAATAGCTAATCAGTAGTGTTTCTACTATAGGAGCAAGATGCCGCCTCGTAGAAGGACACGAGGAGTATTGCAAGGATCAGTCGCACCTGACTCTCCAATAAGAGAGGAGAGTACTGATGAGTCTGTAGCTCCAGGGAATGCTGAGGCTTCTGTAGGGCCTAGTAGTGAGCCCATTCGGTCACAATCACGAGAGTCTTCTCTTCTGCAAGAGCAAGCACCTACTCCATTAGATCCGAGGATGTTTTAGGCATTTGCTCAGGCCATGGGCCAGATGCCACAATCTTCTATTCTGGCCCCAATTAAGAAGGGGAAACAATTTGACAAGCTCAGGAAGTATGGGGCAGTGGATTTCTATGGGACCACGGATCCGGAAGAAGCCGAGACTTGGTTTAGAAAGACCGACAGAATATTGGATCAGATGGATGCTGAGGATGATGAGAAGGTTTTGTATGCTGCAAGCCTGCTGCAAGGAGATGCTCTACATTGGTGGGAGAGTGTGCCAGGGAGCCAGATGAGACCATCAGTACTGGCATGGAAGGATTTCCTGACGGTGTTTAAGAAGAAGTACCTGTCTGAGGTGTATATTCAGCAGAAGCAGAGGAAGTTTCTGAGTCTCACCTAGAGAGAGATGACAGTGAGTGAGTATGAGCGCCGATTTACACAATTGGCCCGATATGCAGCTGAGTTGATGATGAGTGAGGCAGTTAAGTGTCGTAGATTTGAATCGGGTTTGCACCTAGCCAAAAGAGAGAAAATGGTGGTGCAGAATTTTTGTGACTTCCAGCAGTTGGTTGAAGCGGCTTTAAGGGTAGAAAACATTGAGAATATCAAAAGTGTTGTGCACAAAAAGAGAAAGGGGAGAGAACAGTTTAAGAAGGGGGGTGGTACTCCTATACCTGAGAGAAGTGCCAAGACTTTCCCTGTACAGTCTGAAGAGAAGAGCAGTGGAGCAAGCAGTCCTAAACCGATGAGAGCTCCTACTGTTTCTCACCAAGCCTCAGCGGTGGGAGGCATTAGAAGGGGTGAAGGGGACAAGTCGTCCGTCCCGAAGTGCGATCATTGTGGCAAATTCCATGGAGGGGAATGCTACAAGCTGATTGGAGCCTGTTTCAAATGTGGAGAGAAGGGGCACATGGCTAGAGAGTGTCTAGGTATGCAAGAAGAGAGGGAATCCAAATGCAAGCTTCGAAGAGAACTGAGGATGTGGGGCACCAGACTGCAACTAAAGTGGGCAGTTCAGATGCGGTAAGGAGGGTAAATCCTCTGGGAAGACCAAGGAGGCAAGCACCTGCTAGAGTGTTTGCAATGACACGGGAGGATGCAGAGGCAGCTCCAGAAGTCGTAACTAGTATGGTTAAACTATTTGACGATGATATCGTTGTTTTGATTGATCCGGGTTCTACTCATTCGTTTGTGTCATTGAATAGAATTGTGCATGGTAGAGAATTGAGCCCATTGGATACTCCTTTGATGGTGAGTACTCCAATCGGCCAAGGTATTATTATTAGTCAAATATTTAGAGATTGTGAGATATTTATTGGAGAGGAACAACTAGTAGTGGATCTAATGCCATTGAGGATGGGAGGATTAGATGTGATTTTAGGGATGGACACCTTAGAGAAATATAATGCCAATTTGGATTGCAAACAGAAGATCGTGGAGTTCAAAATTGGCAGTGGCAGGAAGGTGTTGTTTATGGGGGACAGAAAAACGAGTCCGACTAGAATGGTTTTGGCTCTGACAGTAGAAAAATTGATGAGGAAAGGATGTGAAATATTTTTGGCCTATGTGGTAGACACAAAGGCAAATGGAGGAAAGTTAGAGGAAATACCTGTGGTTATGGAATTCCCGGATGTCTTTCCCAAGGAATTACCAGGACTACCACCACCTAGGAAACTTGAATTTTCCATTGAACTTCTTCCAGGCACAATGCCAATCTTGATTCCGCCTTATAGAATGGCTCCGGCAGAATTGAAGGAGCTTAAGGAGCAATTGGAAGAATTATTAGAGAAAGGGTACACAAGGCCGAGGTCTTTGCCTTGGGGAGCTCCGGTCCTTTTTGTAAAGAAGAAAGATGGATCGTTAAGGCTGCGTGTGGATTACAGGAAGCTTAACCATGTCACTATCAATAACAGATTTCTACTCCCCCCGTATCGATGATTTATTTGATCAATTGCAAGGGAAAAGAGTCTTTTCTAAGATAGATTTGAGATCGGGATATCACCAATTGAGGATAAAGGAGTTCGATGTGTTAAAGACTACTTTTAGAACACGGTATGGCCACTTTGAGTTTTTGGTCATGCCTTTTGGGTTAACGAATGTGCCTGCAGCCTTCATGGATTTGATGAATCAAGTTTTTAAGTCCTTAGATCGATTTATCATTATCTTCATTGATGATATATTGGTTTATTCTAAAAGTGACAGGGAGCATGAGGAACATTTGAGGGTTGCCTTAGAGACTTTAAGGAAGAACGAGTTATATGCCAAATTCGACAAATGCGAATTCTGGCTAAGGGAAGTAGTGTTTCTTGGGCATGTGATTTCAGAACATGGGGTTCACGTAGATCCGAGGAAGATAGAAGCAGTTGTGAAATGGGAAGCACCTAAGAATATAGCAGAAGTGAGAAGTTTCTTGGGTTTAGCTGGATTTTATCGGAGGCTCGTGGAGGGCTTTCTATAATAGCAGCTCCACTTACCAAATTGTCCAGGAAGAATCAGAAGTTTGTATGGACGGATGAATGTCAGCAAAGCTTTGAGGAGCTTAAGTATCGATTGACGAGTGCACCGATTTTGACTTTACCTTCGAGAAATGATGGATACATAGTATATAGTGATGCCTCAAGGAAGGGATTAGGCTGTGTGCTGATGCAAGGAGATAAGGTGATTGCTTATGCTTCTAGGCAATTGAAACCTTATGAGATTAATTACCTGACACATGACTTGGAGTTAGCTGCCATAATTTTTACGTTAAAAATTTGGAGACACTATCTATATGGGGTCACGACTAGGGTGTTTACAGACCATAAGAGTCTTAAGTATCTGATAAGCCAAAAAGAGTTGAACTTGAGACAGAGAAGATGGTTGGAACTGTTAAAGAATTATGATTTAATGATTGATTATCACCCAGGGAAAGCTAATGTAGTAGCGGATGCACTGAGTAGAAAATCAGCTATGGCACATGTGGAGACAGGGTGTATTACTCTGTTGAAGGAATTAGCCAAACTCAGAGTGACATTGACACAGGCTGAATCAGATTGCATATTAGCTAACTTTAGAGTAAGGCCAGTATTGAATGAAAAGATTAAGGAATTGCAAGAACAGGATGAGTACTTGAGCAAGATCAGAGAGGATATTAAGATTGGTAAACCTTCGGAAATAGAGATAAGAGAAGATGGACTGCCGGTGTTAGGTAACAGAGTGTGTGTCCCGGACTTACTAGAGTTGAAGGATGAGATTTTTGATGAAGCACACAATGCTCCCTATGCAATGCACCCGGGGAGTACGATAATGTATAGAGATTTGAAATAACACTTTTGGTGAAAGGGAATGAAGAAGGATATTGCAAAGTATGTTAGTAAATGTTTAGTGTGTCAGCAAGTCAAGGCTGAGCACCAGGCACCTTCAGGTAAGCTTAAACCTTTGCCTATTCCGGAATGGAAGTGGGAAAATATTACTATGGATTTCTTGATGGGATTGCCAAGAACTAGTAGGAAGCATGATGCAATATGGGTGATTATGGATAGTAACCAAGTCTGCTCATTTCTTGCCAATTAAACAGACAGATTAGTTGAGTGTGTTGGCCAAGAAATACATAGATGAGATAATCAGACTTCGTGGGATTCCAAGGTCGATAGTCTCAGATAGAGATCCCAGGTTCACCTCTAGGTTCTAGGAAAGTTTACAAGAAGCTTTGGGAACAAAGTTGCATTTTAGCATAGCTTTCCATCCACAGACTGATGGACAATCGGAGAGAACAATCTCAACATTGGAGGCAATGTTGAGAGCTTGTGTTATGGATTTCAAAGGCTCAAGGGATGATCATTTGCCTTTAATCGAATTTGCTTATAATAATTTGTATCACTCAGGAATTCAAATGGCACCTTATGAAGCTTTGTATGGTAGGAAGTGCAGAACTTCTATTTGTTGGGATGAGGAACGTGAGAGGAAACTTGTAGGGCCTGAGTTGGTGCAAGCCACAATGGATAAAATTAATTCGGTGAAGTAAAGAATTAAAGCAGCTCAAAACAGAATGAAGAGTTATGCGGATGCACATAGAAAGAAAATGTAATTTGAAGTTGGAGACAAAGCGTTCCTTAGAGCTTCTCCATGGAAAGGAGTCTTGAGATTTGGTAAGAGGGGCAAACTTAGTCCGAGATATATAGGCCCTTATGAGATCATTGAGAAGATTGGGCCCTTGGCCTATAAGTTAGCTTTGCCACCAAAGTTATCTAAGATTCACAATGTCTTTCATGTATCAATGCTGAGGAAGTATCGGTCGGATCCTTCACACATAGTTCAACCTTCAGAGGTTCAGTTAAGGGAGGATTTGACTTATGAGAAGCAACCCATGGAGATCCTAGATTCAAAGGAAAAGGTTTTTAGGAACAACACTGTAATGCTAGTTAAAGTTTTGTGGAGAAACCATTCTACGGAAGAGCCTACGTGGGAACCCTTGGAGGCCATGAAGGAGAAGTAGCCACACCTTTTCAATGTCTCAGGTAAGAATTTCGAGGACGAAATTCTGTAAGGGGGGAGAATTGTTTGACCCTAGAAAATTTTCTTTAGGTAAGCACGATTTCAAAATAATTTTGGAATTGAGATAGATTTAATTTTTGGAACTATAATGGTGCCAAGGTTTGTAGGATTTGTTGAATGGATAAATGGAAGTAAAGTGTTGATATAATGAGGATGTTCAAGGACATTTTTAGGAGATCACTTAAGCATAAAAGAGCATAAGCTTATAAGGAAGGGTAAGATGGACTTTTTGGGCTCATTAAGGGTACAAACAAAAAAAGGACGTTCAATTAATATTTTTTGAAATTGTATGATTTTCTTTTAAGTTAGGAATTTGATTGGAATGTTGTTTTGATTGGAACCTTGGTTATTGTAGGGGACCAGGGAATCCTACCCAAGAACAAAGGGAAGGGCAAGCTTGACTTGGTTTTCACAAGCTAATTAGGTGGGTGATGTATTTACAGTTATTGTGTGATTGGGCAAATTCTTGCCTATGTGTGAATACGCATTTTATGTTATGCATTGAAAGATGCATAACATTTTGATTAAATATGGGACTAATTGTTTGAAAATGATTAGTTGAAAATTTATAATGATTCTGATCTTGTTATGCCTTGATATCTGTCATGGCATTCTGCATAAATGAAAAGAAAGAAGAAAAAAAGCATGAAAGCTAGTTTGACAAGAGCCTTCTCCCGGCTGCCCGCTTGTGGCATATGAGCTCTAAAAAATGGACTCATTCTATTCATGCGGTAAACTTCGGTTTCCTCATTCTGTTTCATGGAACCCTCGAGCCATTTGTGGTGCATTGCATAATTAAACTGTTCAGTATGAAGCATATTGAGTGTTATATGTTATGAGTTATTTTGTGTATTGAAGTAAATGTGCTGAATGTGTAAATTGCTTGAATAAAGTATGAGTGCTAGAATTGCTGGACATATATACATACATATGCTTGAATTTGAGCTAATTACCGATGGCTATAAATATATTAGCTACTGAGCTGTGAAGCTCACCCCATTCCTTCCCGCCTCAGGTGCAAATCGAGAAGATCAGTGATCCTTGCAAGGCTTCAGAAATTTCAAGATATTAGAACATTTGTAATTAAGTTAGTTCAATCCCTTTTGGCTAGCTTTTCAGGCATATCAATGTGTAAGTCGACATGTAAGTAAAGCTTGTTCAAACCTTGACTTTGTTTGGGAATGAGAATGAGAACTTGAGAAGTTTGTTTTTGTATAATTATGTTGTTTTTGAGGTTGACTTTGATGATTGTGCAGATCGTCTTAGTTTGACTTCTGCTTCGTCTTAGTTTGACGATGCTTCGTCTTAGTTTACTTCGTCTTAGTTCCAATTCGTCTTAGTTTGCTTCGTCTTAGTTCCATTTCGTCTTAGTTTCGCTTCGTCTTAGTTTCACTTCGTCTTAGTTTCGCTTCGTCTTAGTTTACTTCGTCTTAGTTTGACTTCTGTTTCGTCTTAGCTTGACTTTTGTTTCGTCTTAGTTTGACTTCTGCTTCGTCTTAGTTTGACTTCTGCTTCGTCTTAGTTTGACTTCTACTTTGTCTTAATTTGACTCCTGCTTCATCTTAGTTTGACGATGCTTTGTCTTAGTTTGCTTCGTCTTAGTTTAACGATACTTCGTCTTAGTTCCATTTCGTCTTAGTTTCTCTTCGTCTTAGTTTCACTTCGTCTTAGTTGACCGTCTTAGTTTGACCTCCTGTATCATCTTAATATCTTCTGTTCCATTTTTGTTTATTTTAGAGGCCGAATCTTGCTTCAAGTTCTGCATGAAAGTTGTAGATCTCGATGTCCTCTTTCAAACCGTCTAAACATAAAATCAATCCGACCTCTGTAGCAAAAGTTATAGCATTTGTGCCAAGACATATGCAATATGAGTCAATACATGAATATATTGGATTTGTTTGACCATAACTTTTTCGTCCGACCTCCAATTGAGGCGATTCTTGAAACATTGGATTCCTAATACATTTTCTACCCTTCCACAAAAATTGATAAAATTTGGTGTTGACTTTCAAGGATTGATAAAAAGGAAGTGAGGGTTCATAGAAATGACCCTACAAGGAGACCCGTTTACGCTTTTTGTCTCCAGATAGTTGGGCTTGGGGAACGAGGTCCAAATCTTGGGCTTCGTAAACGAGGCCCAACACCATATGTCTATGATTTGCAAATATCTAGCTGATCCATCTCATGTAATTACAAATCAACCAGACAATTTAAAGGAAGATTAGACTTTCGAAGAAGAAATAGTGCAAATTCTTGATTGCAGAGACCATTTTCTACATAATAATATTATTCCTTTAGTTAAAGTGTTATAGAGGAATCACGCAGTAGAATAAGCTACAAGGGATCCCGAGCACCAAATGTGTGCGTTATATCCCCATTTATTTTGAGCATGTCATTATACGCTTGGTTAAATTTCGAGGACGAATTTTGTGTAAGGAGATGTAATTGTAAAACCCTAAACTTTTCTTTTCACGTGTCTATAAAATTTCATTTCATGTGAATGATGTTTTCGGGTGAATGTAAATTTCATTTTGGCTAAAAGGTGAATTAGGAACCCAACTTATTAAAGTCAAATAATAGCTGAAAAATATTGGAGTTGACTGGTATGGAAATGGACCAAAAATAAATTCAATCAGATGGATTTATGATACATCAAGATTGACCTTGTTTCAAATTATTGTGAAGTAAATTTGAAGCATTCTTGGGCTGAAAACTAAGGACATAAGAATCAGCCATAGTTGCGGATACTTAAAGTAAATCAATCCAACTTATATGTTGATATATTTAGGTGTAACATGTTATTAAGTGGACATGAAATTTCAATCAAAATTGGACAGATTTTTCTTAAGCCATTTAATTATTTTAGACAAGAAATAATACATGTATATATGAATGAACCTTAAGTGGCAGTTGTCACATACATGAAAAGTTCTCATTATTTTGGAACAAGAATGCATGAAAATCTTATTTTGTCACATTGATGAAGGAGTAGATGTGAAGGACATAAAAGTCATTACATGAGAGACCAATTCATGGTGTGGACATGTGTCATTTTGGTGAGACAAAATCAAAACAATTTCTTATATGTGGGAGACAAGCATTGTCATGGATCATACAAGAAATTAATAGCTTAATTAAAAGAGATGGTAAGAGATAATACAATGGACAGCTGATGGAAGTTAAGCTAGCAATGTGTTGGACAGCTTCCAACAACGTGCAGCTTATACAAGATGATGGAGGAGCTGCTCCACCTTCATTCCACCGATGCTTCACTTATTCTTTGGACCAAAATTGATGCTAATTAATTGAAGCTGCTCCCTTCATGCATAGGTCTTCGAAGTTACTGCCTTTGGGAAATAAATTCAGCTTGTTTAAGCCTCCAACTATTGACAGCACCTCCATCAACGCCAACTACATGCAAGGAAAAGATGGGCAACACGTTACCATCTGATTTTAGGTATGTTAAACCACTCTTGTCCATCCTCTTTAGCTGGTCACATGAATGCTTAAGCTGGAAACTTGAACTGCCTTATGAATTGCGCGAATGTTTGAGCATGATTTGAAGAAAGTGGTAAGTTTTCCTAACTATGTTTAGTGAAACCTTGTATGAGGATTCTCGGTTTTCTTGAACAGTCCTAGTGTTTTGCCCATAACTTATTCTACATAACTATAAATTGGGTGATTCTAACTGTAAATGAAACCTAAGACATAGTACTAAAAATATCTAGAAGAGACCTAGGCCTAATTCTAGCTTAATGATATTGAAAATTGAGATTGATTATGGTAACCTGATGCTGTCCCTATGTTGAAGTAGCTTGTCATATTTGATACATGTTTCATAATTTAGAAAGTAAAATGGCATTATTTTTTATGATATGAAAACTAGAGAAATGGGGAAACGAATGTCTAGAGGACTCCATAACCTAATTTGAACGTTTGATATCTGAAAATTAAGGAACAAATGGAGGTATGGTTAAATGAAGAGAAAAACAGCATGGTAAATGGAAAGGAAAACAGCATGTATATCCATATCTTATGAATGTTATTTAATGGGTATTAATTGGTAGCATATAGATGCTATATATGTGGCTTAATGGCTGCTCAATGGCAGCATGTATATTGTACATAGTTCAATTGTTCAATGTAAGGAAACCAGTAGGTATATACTATATACGTTATATATGTTATTTAAATGGAAAGAAGATAGCATGTATAAATCATGGAAGTTGTTCAATGGTTCAATGAAAAGAAAAAAATTAATCTTACTAAATGCTAAGATTTTGGCTGAGCCCTTTGTTATAAAATTTGTAAAACATGGTGGTAAGTTATAGATATACTTGGCAAGTTTTAGAAACCCTTTAGGGGTCTCCCGCATAGCTGAGTAAGACCATCAAAGTTTTCTCGATCGCTGTAGACTTGGGACTAATAAAGGAAAAGCACCGAATACATGAGGGCAGTTTAAAAATAAAAGACAACCGGTGAGTGTACCTTTAAATTGATTTTTTAAAGATGCTTTTTACCTTACTATGAAAAGTATGTTTATGAATAATTTCATTGGTGCTACTAGTTGAATTTAAAAGTTAATCTTTATGAGATTTACATATGCTTTGATTTAGCATCGAATTGAGTCTTGAATGCACTTAGAAACTAATGAGATGTACACACACTTTGAATTGTCATTCAATAGAAATTTGCATATGCTTTGAATTGGCATAGAAATGGATTTTGAATTTGTTTTTAATTGGTGTTGAAGTATGTATTAATTGTGATTTAGCCTATGGTATGTTGTTTGGTCTTTATACATACGATTATATCAATCATAGTACGTTATAATGTGCATGGTGGTATTTGGGGGCATCTGTCATTCATATGGGTGGTGTTGTGTCTGTCAGTATGTCCTGTGAGTCGCCCTATGCACATGTGGAGTATATATTGTGCTAGCACTGTTATGGGTAAGCGATGCAGAACCAGCTCTGTAACTACTGATTTTTACGTAGTGCTAGCATCATTATAGGTAAACGATGCAGAATTAGCTTCATAACAATCGATATATAGAAGTTAACTAGGCACGAGTAAGTGATGCAGAACCAACTCTGTGGCCTTATACCTAAGGGTACCATATGGCAAAGAAAATTAGTGATACGCTTTGTTTTAAAAAGAAAGTTTATGAAAGTATTGTTTGCCATCGCTGTTTACTTTACATGAAAAGTGGAACTTGATCTCTGAAAATATTTATGTTTTTTTACATATACATTGATCTTATGAAAAGAAAAAAAAATGTGCTTTGTAAGAACATTGATTATTCCTTGAAAAGAAGAGAAATTGTTTTCTTTTATAGAGGTTAATGTTTGTATAAATATTTTTTATTGAAAACCAATAACACTCACTGAGCTCGTTTAGCTCACCTTTTATTTTCTATTTTTAGATAAAGCCTCTCAGGTGCACGCTCAGTGGCTTCAGTAGCAGGGACTCCACCTGACGAGTAGTCAACTTCATCAAGTGTTATTTGTAAGCATTTTTATTTTTCCTTGTACATATTTTTTCCAACTATTACATATCTTTGAGCATGTTTTGGAAAGTAAATTTATATAAAGAATGCATGTGTATAAAGGTATTTAAATGGAATGCATGACATTGTTTTAGCTTTTCAAAATTTATTGATGTAATTATTTAAGACTACATGTGAGCGGATTTGAAGTCCACAATTTGGAGTTGAGAAATTGATGTGATAATAGAAGTATTTTAAATTTTTACAGGGATTTTGAAATTTTTGGGATGTCAAAATACAGTCATTGTGCTGCCAAAATTTTTAATAAACTGAAAAACAAAACTCCACTGTTTACATTTCTTATTGTGAATTGAAGCTTTTCCTTAACAAAGGCAATAGGCTTAGCTTTAGGGGAACTTTCCAGTCAACTCGGATATCTACTAGAGAGCCACCATGGAGTGTCGGGCAGGTTGCCTAGTCATTACAGGATAGCGGCCTGTTTTAGATCATAGAGTTCCCTTAACAAGTTAAACACTTTATACTCTTGGCCTTTTAAATAGAATATATTGGTTATTCCATACATATATCTTCATCTAGTTCTTTATTTAAGAACACCACCCATTTAATGTAATTCAAGATCCATTCTAGCCACCAAAGATTGAATTACTCGAACTAATGTAAATCTCATAATAGGTGAGAGTATCTTCTCATAGTTAATTCCTTCTCGTTGTGTGTATCTTTTTGCCACTTGACATACTTTATATCTTTTAAAATTGTTATAAGCCTTTCACTTACCATTGGGAACTCATTTGTTCTTGATGCTCTACATCCTTTAAGAAGATTAACAAAGACACAAATTTGGATGAGCTCATAGAGTTTAAGTCTTCTTTTATTACTTTAACTCACTCATCCTTAGCAAGAGTAGACAAAGCCTTTTTACATTTCCCAGCTCATTATTTTCTTATGAAACGTCAAAAAAATGTTTTAGGAACTCATCTACCTATAATATGGTTACAATTGGAGACTTTGAGGAACATGTTTCTATACTTTCACATTGCTCCCATTTAAATTAGATAATGGTGGGGAACTCCTACTAGGCTACAATTTTCAATAATAAAAAACTAATTCATCGCCTCATAAATTGCTCTCACTTTGATGCATTTCATTTAACTGATCTAGTATCTCATATATAGATAAGTTTTCTCCTATATGTACTTGTGTTAGAAAAAATATTCTTTAAGAATGTGATATCTCGTGACTTAACTGTAGATACTCTTACATTACCTTGTTCTCTTATGAACACGTGTTTAAAATGATTGAATGTCTTTTAAATATACCGTTGTTGCATTTAGAATCTGATTTCCTATATTTATATCACAGATTAAAAATATATGTACTATATCCTCAAGGTTACAAATATGTTAAACTAAGTCAGTTACATGTCCATAAATCCTGTGATGTTTTAGTAACTAATTTGATAGGCATCCATTCAAGTACATAAATAGTTATAAATAATGCATCACATAAATAGGTAATGTTGGACCCCGAACTTGTTTTAGAATTGTGAGTTAAAAATTTAACACGAAAAGAGAAATTAGGGGTGAATTAGTCT
>JAOTBA010000005.1:30588742-30610179 GCA_025629845.1 Erythroxylum squamatum
TGAGAGAAATTAAAGGTTAATTTTGGAAGTAAATTTATAAACATGCATACAAAGTCAAGAATGACACTTATTTTGAACAATTAAAATGTATCTAAAACGACACTTATTATGAATAAGAGGGAGTAAAAAATAGAACAATAAATAATGTTCTCACTCACAAAGCACGCATAGCGAGACCGAAAGCGATATCTTGTGTTTTTCAACATTTATAACGCGTTAAGAAAAGTCCTGCGTGGACCACTTTTTCCAAACCTGTCATCTTCTCTAATATTTCCAAGCTAGCTAGTGGTCAATAAAATTTGTCTGAAACACCAAGTTATCCAGAAAAGACTTAAATATAGAAAACCCAACTAATAAATCAAAGTATGCCAACCCAGAAAAGAAAATTATAGAAAAAGTTGCCATTAACAAATCTCAGTAAGAAAGACTTTGTTTTCTGGGAATTGGTTATTCAGTCTTTTTCATTCTTCAATTCGGATCTTTCTCATATGATGTGTTGGCATGCATGCAGGAGACTTTGCTTCCCCTAGCAAAAAGTTCTTTTCGTTTGTTCTTTTTGGTAAAATACATTTTATGAAAATAAGCAACAAATGGAAGCTAAGCTGCATGTATTTATTCCAAAATTAAGCACCGCATAATTGTATGAATTTGGCACAGTAAGTGCCAATTTGCCAACGACCCAAAAATATAGACGTCATAGTAAGGATTAATTGATTATAAAGATATTTTGGAACCTTTGTTTAGGAAACTGATACAGACATTACATCAGAAGGAACATTATTGTGCATTTTCGTGACGTTTTATGTACATTTCTAAAAAATGTCGCAGAATGTGCATTTTTGTAACATTTTATGCACTTTTTTTGATTATGCATTTTTTGATATTTTATACACGTTTCCAAAAACGTCGGATCTGCCAAAAAATTTGTAGTTAAAAGTTTCCAAACCGTTGTTAAATTCTCGTAGCCGAAAATTATAGGCAACGTTTTTCTGCTAATTGTCAGTAATAGTTTTTGCCTGCGTTTTATTTTCGTAGGTAAAAATTATTAGCGGCATCTTGAGTAATCGTCGCCAATACATTTGGCTACGCTTTGATTTTGTAGCTAAAAATTATAAACTACATTTTCAAAAACATAGCCAAAAGTTTTTAACTCCGTTTCTATAAGCGTAGCCAAAGGTTTTTAGTTGCATTTCTGAAAGCGTAGCCAAAAAGTTTTACCGACTTTTTTTAAATACATAGCCAAATATTTTTAGCTAAGTTTTGTAAAATATAGTCAAAATTTTAATATACATTTTAACAAATATTATATCATGTTAATTATAATTATTTGTGACATTTTTAATCCATATTATCATATATAATATTGATTTTTTGTTAATTTATTATACAAAAATATTATACAAAAAAATTGATAATTTGAATAATTGTATATAAAAAATAAAATATCATTAAATTTATTTATGTACAAGATTTTAATTACAACTTCAAACATACTTATATAGAAAATAATAAATAAAAAGATTAGTTTACAAGATATAATACAAATCACTCAGCCTCGTTTTTATCTTCACTACTGTTCTAATCTAAGCCAATTATTTTTTTGAGGTACTTTTCATACTTGGGTAACTTTTTTTTTACTATATTGTAGTTTAACCTTAAAGGACTTGTTTTTCTCTTCAAGACGTTAAACATATGTTGATTTTTAATGAAAATAAAACAATTACCTTAGGGTAAAACCCAATCCCTTTGATATATCCAGATCGTGTACAAGCACCTAGTTGCAAATGTCTTCTACATTTGCCTCATTTTCCTCAAATATTGATATTTGCAGTAGCTCTTGCATCTTATTCTAAAATTAAAAAAAACACAAATATTATTAGTTAAAACGACAAAAATAAATTTAAACAAATTTTTATAATTAGCTAATTACTTTGCACTTCTTTAGATATCCAACATTGACCTTCTTTATAGTGAGTGAGTTTGCAGAGTGTAATCATATCACACTTTTGTCCATACAGTTCCTTTATATCATACTCTTGTCCATACAGTTCCTTCTCACTCTATTTTATGTAAAAAATCATGCATAATAAATAATATAATGTTTATTGATATGATTATAACTTGTAAACAATGATATTACATATTCATTTTGCACGACAACAAATGATTTGGAGCCTTGGTTGTGAGGAGTTTATATTTTCCTTTACTCACTGAACAGACCCAATATGAGAAATCCATTTGGAACATTACTTATATGTCTATGAAATTCTCATTGTGATGATTGTATAGGTGATCCTTTGATTTAAGGTCACCAAAGTTATCTTATATAGGGATTTGATACTACTTATGATCTATTTAGTCATTGCTGTTTAATTGGTAATCATTGGATGTAGTATGAACTATATGGAGGTAGTTGAGTGATCAAGATATGATTTATCACCTTAAAGTAATTAGGAAGAATGTTTTGTTATTCTTGATTACTATTTATTCGGAAAATCCTTAGAGAAGGTAGAATGACATTTTATAAATAGTTTATAAATTTCATTAATTGAATCAATAACTAATGAAAAAGATAATATGATTGGACTTAAAATATGGTAGACATTAATTTTATGCTCTACATATAATCCGAACATTGTATGATGAAAGAATTGAATTCTATGGAAAAAAATCATGCACGGAAAGGTTAGTCAAAACTACTTTGACATTCCTAAATATTTGGGTGGTCATTTCAAAACTACTTTGACATTCCTAAATATTTGGGTGGTCATAATGCGTTGTTAGACAACAATCTTGATCTATGATTATAAATTTTTTAATTGGAGAATTAAAGATAAATTAAAAAGAGTTTTAATTTATATAATTTTAATTATGAATTAGAATTATAATTTATAATCATTGTCAACATATTTGAGAACCTAATGAGTCTCACATATAGAATGAGTTGAAGAGAGCAAAGTTAATTTAATTAAGATGGATTTGATTGTAAAGGTTGAGAAACTTTATAATTAAATATGAGATATTTAATAAATAAGGATCAATATAAGATATTGAATCTTATTTGGACATAATTGATATTTAATTAGAATTATTTGCAATTTTAATTTAATTTTAATTAAATTACTAGAACGTCCAAAGCTTATTATAAATAGACTTAAGCTCTATGGAGCTATCGTTTTTTGCTTAACTTTCTCTACAAGAGTTACGGAGTTCTCTAAACTCATTATATGAATACCGTTAGAAGCTGAACATTTGTGCGGCTATAGTGGAGATGGATCGGTTTCGGAAACAGTTCGAAGGATACGGCGAGAAAAATGCTCAAGCTTCGAGATAAGGTATAAATTATGATTCATGCTTTGTTATGTTTCATGTGTTTATCATTCTATAGAATTAAATTGATTTTGATTTTTAGAAAACTAATTTACAAAAAAGTTTTGTAATTATTCCGCTAAGGTTGGGATCGGATTTCGTCCTGATTTTTCAACACATACTGCTTTAATTTATTAGTATGATCATTGATTAAATTTCAATAAATTATTAGACAAATAAAAATTTTCCACCTGAAAATTATCCTATATATCATTAGTCGATCGAATAAACAGGTATAAGTCAACCTTAGTAATTTTCTCTAGATAATAAGATTTTGTAAATAATGAAATGGTCGGCGAAACTTGTAACTGTATTGTCGAATTTAGGATAATGGTAACTGCCAACGTTGGCCATTTGTTGCCCATATAATGGTAACTGCCAACATTGACCATATGTCGCGTATGTAATGTAATCAATGTCAAATGGTCGGTGATGAGGATAAACCTTCCTTCCTTTCCGGGTCCTGAGGAATTATTATAATAATAATTTTTTTATACCATCTCTCATTTTGAAGTTGCTACTGAATACCGATCCTCGTCACTCGTCAAATTTCTTTTTCCCTGTGTTGGATAATTGGCTCGCTGGCTTTGATTGTGATGCAATGGAGTTAGCAATTCGCTAATATGAAGACATATGACATAATTTCGCTATAAATGAGTCTTTAAATTAAATTACACTGCGTGATAAATGACATAACTTTTTTTGTTTTGTTTTGTATCTATTTTGCTTTGTGTGCTATACATAGTAATTAACTGAAATTCAAGAGTCGTTTCCAATGAGACCAGCTCCGTTCTGAATATGTTCAACCATTTCCGTTTCGATCGAAGAAACTAGATATTTTTATGTTAAGGTTTTGCCATGACATAATTATTCATCAGACCGCCTTTGTAAATTCTTTGGTTGCAGTTTGGAACATAAGAACTTGCGTGTCTAATATTCTGCCGAGACATCGACAAAGCTAGTATAATGTTTCCATCACAACGGTTCGCTGATCTCATGGGGATTTCGTTTGACATATATAATGCCTAAATTAAAGTAGCTTCTAGACAGCATCATATCCGGTCAATAAATCCACGATATGGTAATTTGATTGCTGGATTACCAATATTTAATTCCGAAGTTTAGGTAACTTACGAGTAAAACTTGTTGAATTAAGATTACTTTGCGTTTTAATATAAGAGGAAGACATAGTAACGCACTACCTGGAACAATAATAATAGGGTTATCAGAATTAGGCCAATCTAACTACCACCACCCTTCACCGTCCGCAATATTCAATCTTATTATCAATGTTATAAATAAAATAAGATGGATTGGTAACTTTCATGGTGATCTATAAGTTCCATTCAAGATGAGATACTGTAATAAATAATCTCATCCTAATTAAAATTCAGTATTTGTATATACTCTGGAATATTTTCTCAATGAAACATGTCGAGACACCAAGGCACCGAACTTTATTATTATGATGCGATAATTTGCTTTCTGGGTTAGAATTATGATGGTAATGTTTCGCCATATCAATTACCACCAGCAATTGGAGATTTAAACAAACATGGTCACCAACATAAACTTATCCACTTAACCCGATGAAAAAGTAAACTTGATTATGAGCTTATTTTATCAAAACCTTATCAACAAACTTTGGACTGCCTAACCAGTCCAATTGTTATACATAGATTTCCCATTTATCTTTCGCGTATAATTTACATGATGGAACAAGCATCTGGGTTCTCATCACTGAACATGGTGGTGTAACGATCATCCACGGTGGTCTCGCTGATGGTGGCAGTCACCGGAACGGCTCTGACGTGATTCGGAGGTGCCTTCTTGTCATAAGCTTGAGAAACATAAGGGTGGGCGACTAAAGTGTATGGTACATAAGGCCACAACTCTACCTTCTTCTTGGTTGACTGAGCTGCCTTCAACACTTTTTTCGGCTCTACGTACCCTGTGACGGTCGCCTTTTGTTGCTTCAAGTCTACGTCAACTGATTTAACCCCTGAAAAATAAAGAGTTTTTCAAATTTCTTTTTTAAACGTTAAATAGAAGCTAGAGAAGACTTAAGTGTTAAATACCTTTAACTCCAGCGAGAACGTTCTTGACCTTACGTTCACAGCCCTCACAGTCCATTCTGATTTTGAGAGCCACTGTTTGCATCTGCTTCTTCTTCCTGCTTTTCTTGACACTGCTGAGTAAATCGGAGACGTACTCGACAGTTCCTTGAACACCCATTTTTATATATATGATATGATTACCTGAGAGAAGATCTTAAAAGGGTGCTTGGATTTGTATCTGTATGGCTAGCTTTAAATGCAAAAGATGGAACTTAGGTTAGGAAATGGCCAGGACTACTTCAAACTTGTTTTTGGCAAAGAGGACTGCAGGAGACAAGGATACCATACACTTGTTACGATAGCATGTGTGTAGGGGTTTATATAGGGGGCAAAGGGACCATAAAATGTCATATATAAATAAAAGCAAAATCAAAGGTGATTATGCGCATGCAATAATGTAAAATGTGGGGTTACGATAGAAATTTCTCGTAAACCTTTGTGGATACGTGTTGACTAATTAAACTGTGATCATAAGAACAGGCAGGCAAGAAAGTGTGCTTATTAGTTATTTACCTTTTGCGCTTTAGCAACTCTTTAAGTTCAATAATATGATTACAAGAAAATCAAACGGCTTTAAGTAGACATGATTGTGCCTGATACGTGCTTCTTTTAGGTTTTAAATCGATTGTAGAAGACTTAAATTAATCTCAACAATAAATAATTACAACACCCTAGCTATGTTTGTAAATATGTAGAGGCTTTAATTATCAGTCCGTAAAGTTATGTTATTTGAAAATAAGAAGATACCGATATGATATCCCTCAATTCCGACAGACCTAATTTTTCTTTTACACGTAAGGTAATAAAAATAAATCCAACGGTCCAAACAAATACTTGTACAAAAAGGTTATCAAGGGTTGAAAATAAGAAGAGTTCATATAGCCTGTGCATTTAATGGTAGGGCGGGTACGTGCACTGCATATGTCAAAGTCATGTGTCGCGTTCCAGGTGCTGTAGCTGCCACGTCGTCAAAGGTTAAATCCAATGGTGGGCTAAGTGCCACGTAGAAAGAAATTACTAGGGGATAAGTTTTTGTCCACTAGTGGTTACTTAGTGAGTCGACCACTGACTTGGGTTACATCACATGCTTTCATCGGAATAAACAAAAGGGCGTTGGAATTGGACGATGGTTGGGGTGCTAAGACAAACAGGGACGTGATCATATGTCCCACCAACTCTGTCCCTACCCTGTGTCACTTAATCCTAACCACCCATTTATGTGGGTTCGTTACTGTCAAGTAGCTATCCTTCGTCTATCTGACCCGACCCTTTCCACTGGGACGCACGTGGCAGCCACCACCAAACGATACAGCCGAAGACTTCCTAGGTATGGACTCCCATTTACAGATTTCTTCCATCACACGCAAACACATATTAGCTAAGAAACACAGACACGGGACACGACACGAATACGGACACAGATACGGAGACACACCAACTTGTAAAATTTGATGGACACGGACGCGACATATACATATATTATAAAATTTAGAATTAAGAAAAAAATTCATAATTCATAATATGATATATATATTAATTAATGTGTTTCAAAACTTCCAACATCTTGATAGTTCATATATATTATCAACTCCCTCGCGGTCATCGTCGATGGGTCACTCGGTGGATTTTCGACAACCAGCCCGTCCTTCCGGGCATTCACCCCAACTTCCTCAGTTCCTTCTGCCTCAGGCGCCTCATTCCCACCAGCCTCCGGCATTTCTACTATTACTGCAGCGGCTACTAATGACCCAGCAGCCTGGGAGGCCCTTTCGGCGGTTTCCTCCCTGGGACTAACTCCATCTCTAGGGCTAACCGACGACATCACTAAGAAAAAGAAATTTGAGGGAAAGGATGGCAGAAAGGACGTACCTAGTTTGGTGATGGAAGTCGGAAATTTGACGACAGCGGAAAGAAAACTCCGGAAACTGAAAGCAAGAAGGTGCAAAGGAAAACAGAGTGGAAACCGGAGAATGAAATAAGCGTGAAGAAAGTCTATAGTCTGTCAATCCTGAGTATTTATAGTAGATCGACGGAACGGACGTTCCACTCAAGGCTTGACGCGTGGTAAACATCCGAACCATCGCGGACACGTGGCAGAATCTGAGCCGAAGTAAATTAGGGTTGTTTGAAAACTACAACGGCACGTTAATTGAAAGGACATGCCTGACGGCAGCGCGGCAACTAAAAGGACGTATTCGACAACTGTACAGTAGCCAAAAGGTCGTGAATGACAGTCTGTCAGATACCACGAACCGTCAGTAATGATCACGCCTAGAGCTCCATTTAAGTCCAGCCGCCCGATCGACAGGCCTCGCTATTACAACACTCTCGGTTGACCTATCCGCTATGCCCGACCGACTTGCCACACCGTTACAGCCGATCGGTCGTTTCCATCACTTATTTCAGATTTTGAACAGTGCCCAGAAGATACGAATCGTCAAGTACTAAGTACACATAGCCTATGTCCAACATTGACGACCGATCGACCGCCATGACTTGGCATAAGCCAATCGATTGCCCCTCCTCAACACGATTTAATCGATCGACTAGCTGTCGCCCAAACGATAGCCCGCTAGCCCGATCAGCTTCCCCTCATAAAGAATTATTACACGTAAGGCGTTGACCTCCGAGCGACCGGCCTCACCACAAGTTGTCACACAGATAGGCCGCACAATCCTTATGTACTCCTTCGACCTTTCTCTTCGGTCAGACTCGAGGAGTAGGGGGCTTATGGTCGGGTCGGCTGGATCGGCCTTACCAGGCCCAGCTCCAGAACTGGATATCGACGGCCCAACGACCACGGCTTGTTCGGCCCATCGGGTGTTAGACTCCCATGCAGACACTACGACTCACGTAAAGACCTAAACCTAACGGCTTTCCCAGGTATATAAGGTATTATTCTACCATAATTCAGGTACGAGAATACAACCCTGTTTTTCTCTGTTTACAGCAGCCGAAACCCTACAAAAATACTGACTTGAGCGTCGGAGGGGCCTCCCGGGAAACAACCCCCGGCGTGCCTTTGACTGTTTTGCAGGTGTTCGATAGTCGAGATCGTGCAAGATCATGGATCAAAACTATGGCAATCCGATCCAGCAAAATCTGGCTGAACCAGTCAGTATTTTGTTTACTCAACCAAGAAAAGAACTTATGAATTAGAGTAATCAATTGAGAAAAAATCTAATAAGTGTGTTCCCAAAATATACAATGTACAAACTATATGTCAACAACTAAAATACTTCAAGAGAGAGGTCCCAGGACTTATTACGTACAGTGTGAACATAAATACGAATCTATAGCAACTATAATCTATAGTCTATATATACAAAACTATAATTCTTACTAAATATGTTCTAATAAAATTTTCAACCTTCTAATTAATAGATGATTTTAATTTTAAATTTTTTTCATTTTATAATCAAAATACCTTTTAAAATTGTATTCTTTCTAATATCATTAAAGTTAATTGATTTTTTAATTTATGTATTAGAATTTTCTATTAGAATACAAATGCTAAATATGTATTTTTTTTTCATTCTCTACGTCTCAATTTAATGGAGTCAAATCTTATCGTTTTTTAACTACTAGGTGATTTAATATAAAGTTTATTTTTAATATTTCTAACCTTTTTAGTATAATTGTGTGGATATGTTAGCAATAAATAAGTGTTAATATATATATATAGATATAGATATATTAATCCAAAAATTTATGAGTATCTAAATTACCGAAACATTAACAAATTTTGGTTCAAAAACATATTTTCATGGATTTTAACATTTTATTAGATTATTTACTATTCAAATATAGACTATAAGATATATTTAATACTATTTATGATTTAAAAAAAACAAAGTGGGTTGCAATTTACGTAAATGCTATAAATAATTTGTGTTGTTTTAATCGATGGTTGAAAAAATTGAATATAATGCATAATTTTTTTATAAAAAAATCTATAAAATACAAGCTTATTTTACGAGTTTGCCCATGTGCATTTGCATCTACATAAAATACTAGGTTTATACATTACAAATTTTGTTTACTTTTATAGGACAATCCCAAAAATCCAGGCTTGCAAGCATTCAATTTAAAGAATAACTTGAAAAAGAATAAGTTAGACATCATTTGCATGGACCTTGGACAATTGAACATGGAATCAAGTGCTTCTAGAATGGTTGACAATTTCAAGCAAGTTATGATATTGTTTCGTCGCCAATCACGTTACATATATATGTATGATCATTAATTATGTCATAAATTGTGAATTAGTCTAAGCAATGCTTTTTGTTAATTATAAAAAAAAATCAAATTTACTCAATTTTACAATTATAACCCAAACTTTAAAAAAATAGCTATTAAATACTCAAACTTTCAAATTTTTCCAATTTTAACCCGACATTAGTATATATTTTCGTTAACGTTGCTAACGTGACTTGTCACATAAGACAAAAACCTAAAACATGTATACACGTCATACTTCATTAAGTTTAACTAAACTACATCGTTTTATTATTAAAATCTCTAAATCAATCTCCTTGCCTAAATCGTTAGAATTGAAAACACTAAATTAATTCGTTTTCGTGCAAAAAGAAAGAGGGCCAAGGATTGTAGATTAGGATTTCATTCAGATTGTTACAAACTGTGTCTTTGTCGTCTCACATTAGCATGATAGAGTGTCATTATCGTCTCACACTGGCAAATAGAGTTTGATTTAAGGATTTCAATCCCAAAACGACATTGTTTAGTTAAACTTAATTAACTCTGACATGTATAAGTACTTAGGATTTCTATCTTATGTAGCAAGTCACGCCAATAACGTTAACAGAAATACTACTTTTGGATTAGAATTAAAAAAATTGAAAATTTAAGTATTTAATTGTCACTTTTTTACGTTCGGATTATAATTACAAAATTGAATAAAATTTGAGATTTTTTTGTAGTTAACTTTTTTTTTGGGGACAAATCTACCAACTTGATATGCTAACATGGTAAAACTATCTCAATTAATTGTCAGATTACAATCTGAGCTATCATACTGATCGGAATTGCCTAGTTCATTGGCATTTTATAGCTCAACCATGCGGTTTATTATAATTAATCGTAGTTAGTACGTACGTGCATTACATTGACCTCAGGCATTTCTTCCTGGAAACGAACTCAGATTGTTATATGTTCAATTAATCCTGAAGCCGAACGTGGAAAGGATCCTGTTCTGAATTCCTGGAAAGAAACTCTTATCACATTAGCTGTACAGTTTAATGTTTAGCGGTTGAAAGTCTTACTATTCTTCTGTTCCTTGACAATTTGTACCGCAACACTGCATTGGAATCTCGTACAATAATATGAGAGAATATTTTAGGAGACATTACAAAGAAAAAAAAAAGGAGAAAACTCAAGGTGTCGGTATCAATAGCTAACAACTATGTTTATGTTCAAGCCTGCCCCCTAAATAATTATGAAGCAATAGACTTTGGTGCATATTAGCCGCTTCTTATGACCATGACAATTGTCTATATATTGCCTGGATAAATCTATGGGTGATGCAAAGATCACTCCGTATAGATCCATATATTCCAAATTCCTAGAAGTCGAAAATAACAATGTTTCCTTCTTCTAATTGTGCTACTAGTAGTAGCTTCTTGGCAACTGCAATTGTTTTTCTTGGACTGGCTCTACGCCACTCTAATGCTCAATTGAACGCCACCTTTTATGCCACCACTTGCCCAAATGTTTCCAGTATCGTTCGTGGCGTAATTCAACAAGCTTTACAATCTGATACTCGGATTGGCGCCAGCCTTATTCGCCTCCACTTTCATGATTGCTTCGTGAATGTATTCTTCAAGCACATGATATCTCAGGAATTTACAATTTTATTTCTTGTGTAGTTACTAAGTTGTCATGGTTTGGGTTTACTGTTCAGGGATGCGATGCCTCAATTCTGCTAGATAACAGCACAAGCATCCTGAGTGAGAAATTGGCAGCTCCTAATGTAAACTCTGCTCGGGGTTTCAACGTAGTTGACAACATCAAGACTGCTACTGAGAATTCTTGTCCTGGAGTTGTCTCCTGCGCTGACATTCTTGCACTTGCTGCCGAGGCTTCTGTTTCATTGGTGAATCAATATCCAATTAATAGCTAGACTTATCCTAATTCTTAATTCTTTAATCTATTGGGATTCGAACTTGAGAATGGTATATAGGTTAAAGGAAATGTCATTCGGAAAGTAGCTCGTTGGTTTATTCTAACATATATCGTAATAATTGTCATGTCTCTGACTATGCGATTGTGCACATGGTCGTAGTCGGGAGGTCCTTCATGGAGTGTACTGCTTGGAAGAAGAGATAGTTTAACCGCAAACCAGGCCGGAGCCAATGCGTCTATACCCGCTCCTTTTGAAAGTCTAAGCAACATTACTGCCAAGTTCTCTGCTGTGGGTCTAAACACTAACGATCTCGTCGCATTATCAGGTAAATTCCACGTCTAGTTCCTGAAGAAATGCTTCAACTTTCTCAAATTATACACTCTTAAGTACTAGCTAAAGAACATGTTTGTATGATTGAACTCTAGGTGCCCACACATTCGGGCGTGCTCAGTGCAGAACATTTAGCAATAGGCTCTACAATTTTAGTGGGACTGGCAATCCTGACCCTACACTAAACACGAGTTATCTAGCAACTCTCCAGCAAATATGTCCACAGAATGGGAGTGGAACTGCACTGGCTAACCTTGACCCAACAACCTCAGATGGTTTTGACAACAATTACTTCACCAACCTTCAAAACAACCAAGGACTTCTCCAATCAGACCAAGAGTTATTTTCCACTACAGGCGCTACCACAATAACGATTGTTAACAGCTTTGCTAGCAGCCAGAGTGCGTTCTTTCAGAGTTTTGTTCAGTCCATGATCAACATGGGAAACATCAGCCCTCTAACGGGAAGCAATGGAGAGATTCGATCGGACTGTAAGAAGGTCAACGGAAGTTAGGCAATAATATATGTATCTATAAACGAAAGCATATCAAGCTTTGAAGCTTTATGCATTTCTAATAAGAGAAGTTGATTCCTTTAAGGTACATTGTTGCAATTTGCAAGTAGTAGCTGCTTACTACTTTGACCGAGAAGTTTACGTGCGTGCTAAGGAAAATTTGTCAAAACGATTTGGTGTGTTCGGTTTTCTATTATTATTATTATAATAGTTGTTGGGCAAAGCGATTATGCTATAGAGTCAAAGGGTTAGTCCAAAACTATTTGAACTTTTTGACGCAATTGCTTAACAGCCTCTAATAATTTATCTTCTTCTCTTTTTTCTGGGAATGCGATATAGTGAAAATTGGCTTTTGAAAGCAGCCAGGGGATCAACTCCAGATATACTACTGATGATAGGAAAAATATTGGAGAAGACGTAATACTTGTTTGTTTCATCACTAAATTTAATTAATTTTTATACATTTGTTTTCTACCAACAAACAATCTGAATTAGTTTTTTGGTCTTAATTAAAATATATTAGGTTAATTTTGGTTTACATTGGAGTAACCTTTGTCATTAATCTCTTATCTTATCTCACTTGAAACTCAGGAACTTTTCTACTCATCAAAAACATCAACCTCTAGAGTCTAGAGTGCTACTTTAACTTTTATTGGTTAGAATATTAGAAAGTTCATTTGGGCACTATTTAAACACAAATAGCAATAAATTATAGAACTATTACAACACTCTCATTTTTATAAATCAATGGTCTGAATGATTAGATATCCTATACGACTATCAAAACATTCGTCATTCACATCATTTAAATGTTACAGAAATAGTAAAATACAAGCATTTGAACAAGTTTATGTTACTGTATGCCCTTGCAGCCAATTAATTGATTTTAATTTTATATATGACATTATTATTTAATTAATAAAGACATTTTTATCTTTATGTATTAAGTTTATTACATTTGATATTTAAAAACTAAAGGAAAAATCTCTTAATAATTATTGTGTAATTAAAATTATGATAAAATTATAATTATGAGATTTAATTTGCATTTATGTATTATTCTTAAATTGCTCCTAGTTGTAATTTCATCAAGACGTAATATCGATGAAACGGTAAAATTAACACACGTTATGTTTCTTTCTTATAAAGAAAGTAATTAATTTCATAAATTAAAATGTGGAGATAATTAAACTAATGTGTGAGTGCTTATTAGAGAATAAATTCACTAAACTGACCCGATTATGAGAATCCCAAATGAAATATTACTTATGTGGTCGGCGGATTTCCTTATTATGATAGTTGTATAGTTGATCCTTAAAATTGAGATTACTAAGGTAGCTCATATGGAAATTAATGTGTTTTGAAGTTACTTATGAACTGTCCTATTTAAGGTAGCTCAATCAGTAGTTCTTAGATCTAATATGAATTATATGGAGATAGTTAAGTAAATCAATAAAATATTTGTCACTCGAAAGTAATTAGACAGAATGTTCTCCTATTCTTGATTAGTAGTGATTTAAGAAATTATCTGGCAAAAGTGAATTGACATTTGAGAAGGTATTTTTAAATATCAATTATAGATCAATTACTAATTAGCAAAAATGAACATAATTGGATACAAAAGAGTATATATTATATTGATACTCTATCTAATTAAAACATTGGATGATGAAATGGTTAAATTATACATCATAACCATTGATAGACGGCTAAAGTCAAACCACTTTAATATTATTGATATTTGGGTGGTCATGACATGTTGCTAGATGTCAATCTTTATCAATAATTATAAAATGTGTAATTAGAGAATTAAAGATAACTTAAAAGGAGTTTTAATTTATCTAATTCTAATTATGAAATATAATTATAAGTTATATTCATTGCCAATATATTAGAAATATATCGGATCACACATAAAGAGCAGTTTAAAAGAGAAATTTTAATTTCAGTTAAATTGGACTTAATAATAAAGTTTGAGAAACTTTAAGGATCAAATATGAGATATTTGATTTTATTAAAATTAAATTAAAAACCTTAATGTTTTTTTTCATAAATAGGAATAAGCATAAGGGAGCTAGCACTCCTGCTAACTCCCCTCAAGAATTGAGTGTCTTTCGACTATTCTGTGGATATTGTTAGAGGTCGAATGCATGAACAACTTGTGGTTGACTCATTGAAAAAGCTTCAAAAGGATTACAACAGGATTATCGAGTTAGAAATGATTTTATATTTTATTATTCAAATTTAGTTTCTTCAAGCTATTCAATTATTGGGATTCGATCAGAAACCGTAAAATTTTATTTTTCCAGTACACCAGTAATTTGATCACGGTTGGTTTCCTAATAGTGGTATCAGAACCTTCTTTAATTGTTTAACTTGAATTAATATGATTATTACTGATTTGATAAAAAAATTAAGGTTAAAAATCTTAATTACTGTATTAAGGTTTATGATTTAATTATTTTCGAAATTGTTTTCTGAAAAAAAAATCTTATGTCGCGTCTCTTGTTTGCTTCTACGCTAATGGTTCTTATGATTATTTTATTTCTAGAAATTGGCTTATTTTGCCTACGTGTCATTATTGGTTCTAAAATGTCCCGTTTTGTTCCTTCTAGTTATTTTGTTCTAGAAATAAATTTTGCATACCAAATTAGAAGAATGAAGATGTTATTTTTTGGTTGTTTTTCACCTGTGGCGAACCATCGCTTATGAGGGACTAAACCAGGGCAATCACCACTGGTGAGTCGCCCTTTCTCGCTGACGGTAACAAATTTTCACAATCACCACTAATGAAGGGCTTTTTTTCCCACAATAGATGATGCTTCGGGGTGATGGAGGACTCCAGTAGACGTGCTTTGGGGACTGGAAGCATGAAGCTCAGGCATAGGAGAGAAGCAGAGTAGTGACGACAAAAAACAACAATAAACCCTAATTCTATATAAAGATGGGGCATGTATAAGATATGAGCCCCACATAGGGGACATGCATCTGCAGCAGACGCTGCCAGTGTGTGTGATGTACGTGTCTCACAAAACGTGTTATGGCGTCCCTACTTTTTTTATTATTTGATTTTATATGTTTTAAGCCTTAAGTAAATTAAATTAAATTATTTAAAGATTAAATTGGTTTATATTCCTAATAAAATTGAAAAAGTGTTTTCTAAATGTTTGAAAAAAATTTCAAAGGATAATCATTATTAGGAATATTTTGGAATTGAGTTTAATTTTTCAAGAAGTTGAATTATTAAATCAAATTAGTTATCAAATCAATAATTAGAATTAAGAAACATTCTAAAGGATTTTTTTCATAATTAGATTATGTTAGAAAATATTAATATAATGAGATTATATTCTTTCGATGGGACCAAAAAATTTTTAAATTTTAAATCCCTCAATTGAATATTAAGTACATGTTGAGAACGTAATAATAACCTTCTATTATTTAAGAATGAAATTAGAGTTCTGTCTATTATAAGGCTTATTGAGCATACTTAAGGCCTCTTTGACGCGAATATGTTTTATCTTAAATTAATATGTCTTACTTATCTAAATTTGTATAATTTAGATAAGCAAACTCATGATCATATGGACTTAGAGGAAGAGTTGAGAATAATATATGATTTATTTTAGTAAAGAGTTGTTAACTAACGAATCTATGAGTCACATAAGATGTGATTGATAAAGTTTTTATCTACCTTATTTAAATTAGTTGGTTTGTTACACAAACTTATGATCAAATATTTTTTAATGGGATCTTATCCCACTAAAAAATTATTTAAAAATTTCTCGATTTAATAGTGAGGGCTATTATTTTGAATAAAATAGTGAGAGTAGTTAAATATTTGTTAAAGTCCTTTTTTTATTTGATTTTATGATATAAACTAATACTTGCTCTTTTATGTCTTTCGATTATCCAAAGAAGATGAGTACCAATCTGATGTTGAGGAGTGTTATAGATGCTAACAAGCTAACTAGACCTAATTTCGTGGACTAGTTTTGCAACTTTAGAATTGATCTCAGGCAAGAAAAGAAGTTATATGTTTTTGACAATAATATTCCACCAGAGCCTAGTTTAGATGCGACCAATGAGGATTAAGAGAGATATCAGCGTTATATTGATGATGTTAAATAAGCACATATGTGATGTTGGCTAGTTTGTCTCCAGAACATTAGAGGCAACATAAGAACATGGATGTTCTTGCTATAATTTTGCATCTCAAGAAGTTGTTTGGTGCACAAAACAAGGCAGAGTGGTGTCAATTCTCCAAAGAATTATTTCAATGTAAGATGGTGGAAGGATCTTCAGTGAACCTACCCGTGTTGAAGATGATCGGCAATATTGAAAAATTAGGCCAATTAGATTTTGTCGTGGACTATAAGTTGAGCATTGATTTGGTATTACAGTCTCTTAGTTCGAGCTTTTCACCATTTTTTATAAACTTCCATATGAATCAAAAGGATGACATTGTCTGAATTGTTAAATATGCTCAAGACTACAGAGGGGTGTCTTAGGAAGGAACCTAGTTCTGTTCTAGTTGTGGATTCTTCCAAGAGCAAGAAATGTCTTTAAGAAGAATAATAACAAGAATAGAAGGCTTCTGCTAGAGTAGGAAGCCAAAATGTGGTGTCAAAAAGAAGAAGGCCAGGAAATATGTTTTCATTGTGGAGTTAATAGACATTAGAAGAGGAATTGCCCAGTTTATCTTGCTATTTTAAAAGATAATAAGCATAAGGAAGTTGTTTCTTTAGGTGTGTTTATGATTAAAATCATTTTTTCTACTTTTGTTTCATATTGTTAGGTATTAGATATTGGATGAATTTCTCATTTTTGTAATAACATCCAGATGTTAACATGGAGTAGATCATTGAGGAAAGGTGAAGTGGACTTGCGAATAAGAAATGGAGCAAGAGTTGTTGCATTAAGAAGGATCTATTTCTTATTTAGATTTGAATGGATTTGACTTTCTTATTAACATAGCTTGTTGTTAATCTACAACCAATAGTTCAAGGAGAGGTAAAAGAATAACAAATCAATGAAATATGTCTAATTAGGGTTTAGGATGAGATTGAACTAAAGGACCGGGTCTTTACTGAATTCCCCATTTTTATCATTTTTAATGTTTTCTTTTATTTGTTTTCACTAGTTTAGTTTTACTTTTATTTTGTTATCAAACAAAACAACCCCCTAAAACCTAAATACCAATTATTTTCATAACAAAAACTAACTGAACATTCTCTGTGGGACCGACCTAGACTCACCACTACTATAGTAGTAGGTCTAGTTTATTTTGTGTAGTGTTACGACACGCTACCAACTCCACAACATAATGGAGTATCTAAGAGGAGAAATCGTACTCTATTAGATATGATACATTTTATAATGAGTTATGCAGTCCTTCGTGTCTCCTTTTAGGCATATACCATTGAAACTACTACTTACCTTCAGAATAGAGCTTCATCCAAATCAGTTGACAAGACAACATATGAGATATGGACTAGTAGTAGACCAAGGTTGTAACATTTAAAGATTTATGGATATGATTCTTATGTAAAGCATGCAATATCTGATAAGATTAAAGTTAAATTAGATAAATTCAAATTTGAAGAGTATCCGAAAGAGAGTATTGGATACCAATTTTACCATCCTCTTGAGCAAAAGGTGTTTGTCTCAATACGTGCTACATTCTTAGAAAGAGAGTTTATTCCCAAGGAAATTAGTGGGAGTGAGGTAGAACTTAGAGAAGTTTAAAAGCCGTAAATTCACATCCAAATGAAACAAGAACCTCAAGTTGATACATATGATGTATAACTGAGTTCAAAGACATATAGTCTGCGACGCACTAGTAGGATACGTCATCCCCCACTAGATTAGATATACATATTGAAAAGGGGAAGAATAATGTATCAATCATACATGATGAGCCTACTGCTTTTAAAGAAATGGTGTCTAACATTGATTCTTTAAAATGGCATGAAACCATAAGATCTAAAATGGAATCTATGTACATCAACCAAGTATGGAATTTGATGGATGCACTTGATGGTATTGTATTTATTGGATGCAAGTGGGTTTTTAAGAGAAAAACTAACATGGATGGTAATATATATATGTACAAAGCAAGGTTAGTGGTTAAAGGTTACAAAAAGTAAACAAGGAGTTGATTTTGATTAAATCCATAATGATCTTATTGGATATAGTTGCATATCATGAAAATGAAATGTAGCAGATGGATGTCAAAACAACATTTCTCGGTGGGAATTTATTAGAGGATGTATATATGGCATAACTTGAGGGTTTTGAATGTAAGAGATTTCCTAATCAAGTATACAAGTTGCAAAAGTCTATTTATGGACTTAAGCAAGCATTACGTAGTTAGAATTTCCATTTTGATGAGATAATCAAAGTGTAACATCCCGTCCCCATTTAAAGGGTTAGAACCCTGAACATTTGGTTTAAGTGTGATAAATTGGGTCTGCACATCTCATGCTTATGCATCCCATAAGAGATTTCTGCACGTGACTCGCAAGTTCCTTGCATATAGCAATAAGTGTACATGCATTGACAGTCCGGGTATAATGGGTAATGGATGTGATTGTCTTGAGATGTATGTATGGGCTATTGGTATTGAAAATTGATTTGGAAAGTGAAATTACTGATTTAACAATTATGGAGAATTTTAGAAAATTTTCCTAAAATCGGTGGGAATTTTCTGAACTAGAAAAAATGCCAAGTGGTAGAGTAACTGGTACTGGTAGTAGACAATTATGGTCAAGTGGCACTGAAAATTTGATACATGATTTCTGGAATTGTTGTCAGAGTAATTTGAGTGTTGGGAGATAACTGGATGACAAAAAATTCGTGATTATCGACAAAGGCATAAGATAAGTATCTAAAAAGTTGATTGTGGCTAGGAGCATTTAATGCCTCCATCAGAAATTCGACACCTTACATATTCTCGTAGTTTCCTTGCTCTCTGCTCCTTGTACAAGTTCTCTGCTTCTTGTTCAAGTTGCTTATTTCTCCCACCTGGCTTTCTCGCTCCTTGACTTTCTCTCCCTTTAGCTCACTTAAAGAGTCGATATAAACCTCATCCCTTTGAGAAGGTGATGACTGGATCTGGTGGAAACCCTTTGAGAAAGTGATGATTGGGTCTGGTGTTGCGAGACAGCGTCGTATTCTCGATGAATTGATGAAGCGGAAGCTTAAATAGGTAAGAAATCTGTCAGTAAACTGTGTTAGTTGTGATGTTTATTAAGTTCATACAATTTTCATGGGAGGGGTTAAAAGATATTCAGATCTGGTTTTTGTGGGATCAGTGAGATTGCATGTAAGAGTATAGAGAAGTTCGGAGATCAAACGGATTTCAAGGAAGAATTGGAAGAGTGTAAAGGAAAAGTCTGGACTGTGTAAAAATGTGGAAACTTGACCTAATTAGAGGTTTTGTTTTCAAGTCGTTCATAGAAAGTATAGATCGGTCTTTTATCTTTCCATTGATACTGAGTGACATTTTGGAACTCTAAATTAAGTTGGCGATCGATCCGTCTTTCTGTTCTGACCGATCGATCCGTCTTTCTATTCTGACCGATCGACTTGATTCTCTGAGCGATCGACTTTGATCTTCTGTTCGATCGAATTTAATCTTTGACTGACCGACCTCCTTCTGCCTTTTTGGATCATAAGTCTACCGACCGATCATTGGCCTTTGGGCTGATTGACTGACCGACTGAGAGTCGGCCGAGCTCTAATTTCTAATTCTGATCGATCTTCTTCGGCCGACCGACTATGATTCTTCTTTATTTTGGCAATTGGCCGACCGACCGTTCCTCTTTGTTTGACAAGTTGGTCGAGCGGTTCGGCCAACTGATCCCTCTGCTTTGCTTTGGCTCCAGCCGATATTTGATTGCTCTGACTTCTCAAGTGTTGAATCCTTCAGACAATTCTCTCTCATTCCCTACCGTAGTGATGGGTTCTGTTAGTAACTAAGAAAGAGCGATCGATTCAAAATAGAATGACTGATGAAAAGAGTCTGAGTATAAGCCTTTCTGATCATAATTTGGCAATTGGAGATATCTTGAGCTACAGAGCTCCAATGGAGTCGATTCTTGTTGCTAACTGAATTAGAGACATGGATCTACAAGTGATCCGAAGGAGCCGATCGATAATTGAGTCCCTCAGATGTTCAAATTCTGGAGTGAAATTCGGTGTCATGTTCGACCTCTGTTTAGTATTGATCTGAAAATGAGTTGGCCCGAACTTCCTCATTTCTGAACCGAATTAAGTAATTTTGAATAGCAATAGAGGACAGTAGAGTACAACTTGGAAAAACGGAGTGTTAATGGGACGAGACCGGGCTTGTCATAATCATGCACTGTACATATGTTAGTTCAGGCATGTGCACTTTGAAATACTTAGAACTTATCGTGTATAAATGAACTGTGCATGCTGAGTGCCTGCATGCAGGCGTTCTCAGATTGTAAAAGCAATTGCTACTCTGGAGCGTACTGTGAGTAGACCGAGATGGTCTCCTTTTACTGTTGTTCTATTTGAAATTATGTACTGATCGATCGTTGAACTGCTACTTGATTATGAATTGGGTGAACTACTTGTAAATAATGTGACTGTCAATGTGATATGATCGTGCATTGCATATATTGAAAATGTGATTGGTATGTGATATGAGAAATGTCGGACCGATTGATAATGTCGAACTGATCAATAAAAATTAGGTATGTGATATGCATGACTTTGTGAAATGTAATTGACCGATCGATAAATTCGAACCGATCAATAAAATGGAAATAGAGTATGGGACCGATCGATAACCATAGAAACGTGATTAAATAGGATCATGTATACTTGACTGATGCATTGCATTTCATGAATGCATGAAACATAATGGTAGTTGTGACCAGAGTGGCCAACGATCAGAGCTATAAGCTCAACGAATGAAAAGAGCCTCGAGCTC
>JAOTBA010000005.1:30610279-30625482 GCA_025629845.1 Erythroxylum squamatum
CAAGAAAACTCAAATGTCTTTCATTTCATCAAATGCTCATAGATTCATTCATACTTTTCATTCATTACAAGGAATCACACCATATTTCCTCCTTAAATTTCATTTAATAATTTCTAATTTCCAAGAAAAGTTCGGGGTCCAACATGTGGAGACCCAATTTCAATCACAAAGGAGTTAAAATCATTCCATAAAGATAGATTACACTCCATAATTTGTTTTTCACTGTTGTATTTTTTTAAATCAATGAAATGTACTAATATTTAAGACCAAGAGACAATAGTATAACATATAATTCAAATCTTAATCTCTTCAATTTCCTTCCATCTTTTCTTTTCTTTTCATTGCCTTCCATATTTCTCCAATTAAGTTTGACATAAATTATGGTTAGAATGCCTACTTATATTTATGATGAGTGGAGATATGAGAGATTTTAGTTGTTTATTTTGTGTTTATCAAGAAAATGGTTTAGCTCAAAAGGTTTAACAAAGGATATTGAATTAGGTTATCTTTTTAAGCTAAAGGTTTAAAACAAAGAGGGCCTTTATCATTTTTATGCGCGAATGTATACGTGTAATCTCAAGTCAGTTCCAAGCAAGTTCTAGAGAAAACATTCACCTTAGAACATAATCACACATCAAAGAAATATAGATTGATATAGATGTTTCAATCTTTTAGGCCCCAAAACTCACAAGTTAATGTAGTTCACCATAATTATTCACCATGTTTAATCATAGGTTTTGCAAACCTTCACTAAGTGTATACACTTGTATTTCTAAACTAAGTGGCATCTATTGGCCTAAAAATAAAATTAACTCACGTTATGTACACTACTTAAGTCATTAAAAATGGAAGTATAGAAAGTGTTGAAGTTGGCTAATCAATTGCAAACAAGTCAATAAGCATTCAAAAATTTTCAACAAAGATTCCTAAATATCAATTATATGTAACATACCCCACCCCCACACCTAATCCATACATTGTCCCCAATGTAATGACATAAAGTAAAAGAAGCTAAAATAGAAAAGAGGACAGGAAAGAAAGCTTTTCTGTAAGTTGATTGCCTAAATCATAGGGTTGGTGGGTAAGGAGGTTGGAATCTTTGCTGTGCCCAATATGCTATCAAATTGTGCTCCATTCAGTGCATCTAGCATTCAAGTCGAGCCAAATAAGCATCCAAGTTGGCCTGGGGAGGATGGCTACTACTTAATGTAGGTGAAACAACCTGACTCTTTATGGTTGGACGTGGGTTGGAAGAGACAACTAGACCCGAATAAGTAAAAGATATCCTCCCATGACTTATGTCGATGATTCCCATCCTGCACAAAAATTACATATCCAAAGGTTTTATGGCACAAGCCACAAGCATGTTAGCATTTTCAGGATCCAATAAATTCAAATTAACGATCAATTGAGTGATATAGGACCCTAATATTAATGGTTTGGATTTCTTGTTTAACATAGATTGAAATTGAGTTAGAAACCAAAAACTCAAATTAATAGAAATTTGTTTGTCCATACACCACCAAAAAAATTTCAGCCTTAGAAAGTATACTAGCAAAATCCCGTCACCCTGAAAAATTGTACACTAAGAGTCAATGTATGATTTTGAAAATAGGATTTTTTTTAAATATGACCTCTTAAATGCACTGGCATTATATGGTTGAGGATCGACAGACCATTGAGTCCACAATTCAGAGGCATGAAAATCAGTATAATAATCACAGATGGAACTTACAAATGGTTCATTCTTAATGTCATCGACTGATGTAAAACCTATAGCAACGTTAAAGTCAACAATAGATAATGCAAATTCCTGGCCCATAAGTCTAAATTCAACAATTCCCTTAATAAACAATTCGAATTCTTAATGGAAATTAAATTGAAAGGTGCTATAAAATTCGCGTGTCAATTTAACATAAGCAGGATAGTCAACTTTAACAAATGCATTCCAACAAATTTGCCCAACAAATTGCTCAAAGAAATCACAAATTTGTAAAAAATCAATAGTTTCATGGGTAAATTTTACGTTGACTCAACTGTTGAAATCTCTAATTGTCCTTTGGTAGTTGAAAAGAAGTGAAAGCCCCACTTCGTGAATTCCATTGACATCTCCTTTTGATTTATTTACCTTTCTGAGTTTGATTCCTAGTTGTAGGACCTCGGGTTTGTTCAGAAATTGGAGGAATGGAGGCAGTCGACGTCATAGCTGTGGTATCTGATGGAGGTTAGGTGTGCACTAATATTAGGATTAGTGAAGCTAACCAGCTTGAGTCACTCTTCTTGCATGGCATGTCCCAGTTACTCTTCTTACATGGCATAGTCCCAATCTCTGTGATTTTACAATCTTGAAACACGAAAATGACAGCACGAAACTATCAAAAATTTTGGACTAGTGGTGATGTTGGTTACGGTGGAAAGGAGAGTAAAAGGATAGGGGTTTTCTTTGGAATGATATAGTTGTGGGATAAATTGATAGTGGGTGAGTGAAATTTCAGTGGGTAAATGAAATTGGAGTGGATGAAAGCAATTGGAAAGGATGAATGAAATTGTAAGGCTAAAAATGTATTATGCGGTGAAATGAAAGTGGCTGGGCAGGAAGGTGTATGTATTAACCAAACGAGAGCTTTCAAGGTGGAAATGCGACTAGATCGAAGAGACAAAAACAAATGAATAATGAAGAATAGGATTCATGATCATACCCCCTTTCTCACCAACGGCTTATCTTAGAGGGAGGGGTCACCACATAAGTGTCCCCCATCTTAGACCACAACATCTCACCCCTAAACTAACTGGCCTCCAATGACAGTATTCCATTTCCTACTACTTAAGCAATTCGACACTATTTACAATTTATTCATTACATCACCCCTTCCTTCAAAGGCTTCCCTGTCCCTAAGGAAGTTGATGTGCTGAGATCTAGGATCCTGTGGTGCCTTGTCAAACAAGAAGTCAAAAAACTATATAACAAATTGCTCACAAGGTACTTATGTGGCACTGTCTATTGAAGTATGAGCCTAGTGAGCTAGGAGTGATGGGAGGTATACACACTAAAGTAGCAGAATAAAATCTCTCCCGTCTTTTATAAACTTGTGAGAAAATCACCAAGTGAAGAAAACCAAAAAAACTATGAAATAAAATCAAAGAAAGGCACACTAAATTTTTACGTGAAAAACCTTCCCTATATGGAAAGTAAAAACTACGAGACCATAATCCAAAATATCTCTACTATTTAAAATAATGGGTACAACACAATTTTTCTAGATAAAGCTAAAGATAATACACCAAGATATTCAAGAGATTAAACTCTTAGAAATACAAATAGAGTGAAAAATATCTCACAAATAGAGGAATACTAGTGCCAAATTATCAGGCACAAAACTCTCTTCCCAAATTTCAGAGAAATCTACTTGCCATACCAACTGCACGAGCTATATCTAGCCTTGTGCATACCATGACATACATCAAACTTGCTCCTGTTGAAGAGTATGGAATATTTCGGATATCTCTAATCTCTACTTCTGTAGAAGGACTGAGTTTACTGTTTAACTTAAAGTGGGTTACAAAAGGGGAACTGACCACTTTAGCATTTTTTATGTTAAATCTTTAAAGCACTTTCTGAATGTACTCTTTAGAAAAATATATCCCTTTTGTACTTTTGTCTCGAGTAATCCTTATACCAAGGATCTACTTTGCTGACCCCAATTCGTTCATAGCGAAAGACTTGCTCAACTACTTCTTTAGCTTATCAATTCTGATAATATTTTTTCCAATAATCAACAGATCATCAACGTAGAGTAGTAAATTAATGGAATCATCTTTAGAGAATTTCTGTATGAAAACACAATGGTCAGAAGTCAATTTCTTATAGCCTTGCTTCCCTATAACATATCATCAACATAGAGCAGTAAAATAATGAAATCATCTTCAAAGAATTTCTGTATGAAAACACAATGGTTAGAAGTATTTCTCTTATAGCCTTGCTTCTTATAATTGAGTCAAACTTCTTGTACCATTATCTCGGTGCTTATTTTAAGGCTAAAAAAATGAAATTGTACAATGAAGTCTATGGAAAGTGGCTGCCAAGTCCCATTTGGATTTGGAAATATATGGGTGTAAAATCTAGGGTACTCAGAGAAATTGAGTTTACAAATCCAGGATACTGAGAGAAATTGCATTTACAACACTGACATGTATCACATTCTTACATAAAATTCTGAACAACAATTTGCATCCTTTTCCAGTAAAAGATGGCTTTTAACTTGTGATAGGTACTAGAAAGACAAGAATGGCCACCCCGTGGGGAAGAATGAAAAAACACTAGGATTTCCTTCATCAAGTACCCACGACCAATTTTCCTTTTCTCTTCAACAAGTTATACTACCATAGACACTTGCCTTTGGTCAATGGTCATAGGTTGTTACTGCGGTTGAGCAATTTTTTTTGGGCAGATTTGCATCAGTCTTCTAACTAGCTTTAGCCTTGTCTCATAACCCGGTGTCAACTGTTGAGATTGACATGATGGTAGCCACTTCTTCCCTCCAAGAAAGTGCATCTACAGCAGAGTTATCCTTCCCCATCTTATATGGTATCTTATAGTCATAACCCATCAATTTTCCAAACAATTTATGATGCATCAATGTGGAAAGATTCTACTCCAGTAAGTGCTTAAACTTGTTGATCAGTCTTTATGATGAAATGTCTTCCAATGAGATACTAGCTCCATTTTTTGACAACATATACAATACCATATAATTCTCTCTAATAAGTAGAGAGAGAATTAAATGAAACACCCATGGCTTTACTGAGGTAAGTAATTAGCCTTGAAGAAAGTCATCACTTCAGCACCTTTTTTGCAACTTACCAAGTTTAGCAAAGTTTTCATCATAGAAGTAGATGCTTCTAAGGAGGGAATTGGAGTAGTGTTGATTCAATGGGCCTGCTATCATTCCCTTTAGGTAGATAACAATTCTTAAGTCAAATACAACTCTCACTGATAATTATATCAACTCACCAAATTCAGATGTAATTATTCTATTTGGGTAGTTAACAATAATAAGTTAAGATACTTTTTATAAAAAAAGTTAATAGATAAAATAATTTAGAAGGTGATTGAGAGGATTGAGTTCGCCTAAATTATAAAAAACATGTAAAAAAAGATCTAGAATAGCCTCTATTTGTTTGACCTATAAGAGTCATGCAGGAAAAAGGAAGCATATAAAAATACATAGCAGAAGCAATCACAATCATAAAACTCATGGAAAACATGATAAAAAAACATAAGATTTAATTACAATAAGTTTCAAAAGTAATTAAAAACTCTCGTTGGATCAGTTATTGACTAATTTCATAACTTATCCACATGAAATAATATGATTTAATGAATAACAAGTCCCAAAATCGATTAACAGCTGACTTTGGTATAGTTGTAAACCAAAGCTCATGATTTAATCATAAGAACCAATCAAAATTCTAACGTTTCATTCCAACAGAACATAGGGATTTCTTTTGAAAACTAGAAAATCTTCAATATAGATTTTCTAAACCAAAAAAGTAATGTTAAGAGTAGCCGGTTAGAGGTGGCTTGCCTCCGAATAATAATATACCCAGAACCCAAGCAAAGTGAGAAAATTAAGTAGAGAACGAAGGAGAAGAGTTAGAGAGAAGAGAAAAGAGAGAACAGGGGAGAGATTGGCAAATTGTACTATATTCCTTCTTCCTTACCTCACTTGCATAAGTACATCATAAAGTAACTAATTGCTCTAACTGAATAACAACAATTGTAAAATTCCTTTGTTATCCCTATACAATTACTTGGATGATGTATCATAGTCCACCAAATAGCCAGGTGTTGTCTTCTTCCTTATAGGTCTGCCCAATCCAAAAGACTGTGAAGTGCCTGTTGTCTTATCATTACCCACCCCTTCAGAAACCACCTTGTCCTCAAGGTGAAATTCTAGGTACAAACTCTTGAAAAGGGCCAAATCTTCCCAAGAAGTGTCCTCCAATGGTAATCCATTCCACTGTACTAATACTTGTGGAATCCAAGTGGAGTGGACTTTGATCTTCCTGAAGTTAAGGACAACTAATGGAGAAATGAGGATTATCCACTACAACTTCAGGCAATTGTAACATAGATTCGTTGTCTGGGTAAGGACATGGTTTTAACAGTGAAATGTGGAAAACAGGATGGATTTTACTTCCACTCGACAATTGCAGCTTGTATGCAATAGGGCCAATTTGTTTGAGAATTTGGAATGAACCATAGTAACACTTGCTTAGCTTGGAGTACTTTGGGCCAGCTACTGAACATTGTTTATAGGGCTGTAATTTGACATAACACCAATCGCTAACTTGGAAAAAGGATTCGGTGCGATGCTTGGCAGTTTGAGTCTTCATGCATTCTTGAGAACGAAGCAACTAAGATTTCAGTGAGTGAAGAATCTCATCACGATCTATTAAGAATGAGTCTGTAGCTTCTATACCAGAGGAACCTGGGACATATGTGGGTAAGGCAGGTGCTGGTTTACCAAAAACGGCCTCGAAAGGTGTCATACCAATGGAAGAATGCAGAGAAGTATTGTAACACAACTCGGCCCAAACCAGAAACTTGCTCCACCTGGATGGTTGATCCATCACAAAACTTTGAATGTACTGTTTGAGACAACGGTTCAAGACTTCCGTTTGACCATCAGTTTGAGGATGGTAGGCACTCGACATTGCCAAAGTGGTGTCACTAAGTTTGAAGATGTGTTGCCAAAATTTGCTTTAAAAAATAGGGTCACGGTCGAACACTATGGACTTTGGAAAGGAGTGGTGCTTAACCACAATCTCAACAAACATGAAGCCACAGAAGGTGCAGTAAACCCAGACTGTAATGCTCCAAAGTGCCCATATTTAGATAACCTGTCAATCACCACCAAAATAACTGTAAAACCATTAGAAGGGGGTAGACCTGTAATAAAATCGATGGAGATATCCTCCCATATGTTGTTAGGGATTGGTAGTGGCTGTAAAACACCAGTTGGCTTTAATGTTTTTTTTTTTTGCTGATAGACATGGCAAGCAAGGACATATTGTTTCACATCAGACGCTATGCCATCCCAATAGAAACTAGAAGCAAGTATGCTCAAAGTCTTTCGTATACCTGCATGACCTACCATAGGAAAGTTATGGAACTTAAATAGAAGTTGTTTTTTTAAGGGTGAGGAAGGGTTTAAGCAGATTTGGTTATATGTGTAAACAAGACTATGTTTGTGATGAAAAGGGGGTAGGGCAATTTGAGACGATGTAGTGCGCGAAAGTAGTTGGAAGTAATAGGGATCATGGAGGACTTCTTTGCATAGAGCAAGGAGGAATTGGTGGATGGGCTATGAGATGGCTAACAGTAGAGTTTGAGAGGTAGAGTCTGTGTTGGAGTAGAATTGTCTAGACAAGGAATCGACTATAGTATTTGATTTTCTAGGATGGTATGAGATGTCAAAATCATAACCCATAAGCTTGAGAAGGTATTTTTGTTGTTCTGGGGTGTGAATGGTTTGGGATAAAATTTCTTTAAAGTTATGATGGTCAGTGAGGATTGAGAAACGATTGCCCAACAGATATTGACACCACTTAGAAATAGCCTGCGTGATAACATAGAGTTCTCTAACATAGGCGGATGCTTTGGTGAGTGTGGGATTTAATTTCTTGCTAAAATAGGCAATAAGGTGACCGTTTTGTAATAGAACAACACCTATACCCAATCCTGAAGCATCAGTTTGGATCTGAAATGGAATGGAAAAATTAGGTAAGGCTAGGATGGTGTGGTCATGAGAGCAGTTTTCAATGTGTCAAATGACTTTTGAGCTTCGGTGGACCATGCAAAACTACCCTTTTTAAGGAGATTAGTTAAAGGGTTGGCAATGGAAGCATAATGATAGACAAATTTACGATAGTAACCAGTTAAACCCAAAAAAGCGCTTAAGGACTTTAAATTGTGTGGGACAGGCCATGCCTAAATAGTATAGATTTCAGAAGGGTCAGGTTGCACACCCTTGGCAGAAACGATATGCCCTAAATAGTCAATTTTATTTTGACCAAATGTGCATTTGGATTTCTTAGCATACATGAAATGATTTCGAAGACAAGTTAAGATAGAGTGAAGATTTTTTAAGTAATCATCAAGGGTGTGGTTATAGATGAGAATATCATCGAAGAAGATAATCACAAATTTACGGAGAAAGGGTTTAAAAAGGATATTCATGGTGGCTTGGAAAGTGGAAGGGGAATTTGTCAAACCGAAAGGCATGACAAGGAATTCATAATGGCCCTTATGTGTACGAAATGATGTTTTTGGAATGTCATGAGAGTGGATTCTAATTTGATGGTATCCTGCTCGAAGATCAATTTTGGAAAAAATGGTGGCTCCATAAAGCTCGTCTAAAAGTTCATCGACTGTTACCATCTTTCTTTTTGACAAGAAGTACGGGTGAACAGAAAAGGCTTTGGTTGTGTCTAATTATACCATAATGTAACATTTCAGTAACCGGTTTCTCAATCTCAGATTTTTGAAAATGGGGATACCTGTAAGGTTTAACATTCACGGGTTGGGTGTTTGGAAGTAAGTGTATTTTATGGTCTATAGGTCTATATGGAGGTAAAGTAGTGGGTTCCATAAACACATCCGCAAACAAGTCAAGTAAGGAAACTAAAAAACTAGGAGTAGAATGTATCTCACAAGAGACCATGAGGAGGGCTTGTATTGAAAAAAGCTGAAAACAGTGGGATATAGAGTCTGTCCTTGTCATTCGACGTAACTGATGGCATTGAACTTGTTCAACTAGAATGGAAGAGTCCCCTTGTAACTTGATCAGCCGACCATCCCGTTGAAATTCAATGGTCAAGTGGCCATAATCGGTGGTCACCTTACCTAATAGCTGTAACCATTGTATCCCCAAAACAAGGTCTGCACCCTGTAACTGCAAGACAGAAAAATTGATGGACAAAGTCTCTTCTCCTAATGTAAGAGAAACATCTGGGTAGTATCCTTCACACACAAGAGTTTGGCCATTCCCCACCATGACACTAAAGTGAGGGAAGGTGACAATTGGAAGCTTTAAAAACTTAGCAACACGCTCCTGAATAAAATTATGGGCACTCCCACTATCAATCAAGGTCTGCACCTGTTACCCAGCAATAGTGCCTAGAAGTTTCAATGTCTTGGGACAAGCTTGGTCGACCATAGCATGTAAACTAATCTCAGGGGCGTCTGAAACTGAATGTGTTTCGAAAGTGTTTGAACTACTAGCAATATCTGCAGTAGGTATCTCAACATCATCATCAATCATCAATAAGAACAACCGACCCTTACATTTATGCCCAACAAAAAATTTCTCGTCACAATTGTAACAAAGGCCCTTCTCTCGTCTAGCTAGCATTTCAGTGGTTGATAATTTTTTTATTGGGTATGATGTCGAGTTAGTGGTGTGCTAATTTGGTTTAGTAGTAGGGGTGTAGCTAACAATGGTGGTAAGATATCTGGTTTTGGTGGTGTAAATGGTTTGGTCCAAGGCCCATCGTAAGTAGTTTTGGTGGAAAATCGATGATCGGTGAGCTTATCAGAATACAACCTTGCTAATCCCATTGCTTGAACTAGAGACTACGGTTTGTAGACTTGAATTTCTCTTCTAATATCAGGTCACAAACCAGAGACAAAACAATTGACCAAAACATATTCTGGAGCTCCAGGTATTTTTGTAGCTAGGTGTTCGAATTAGGTTTGGTAGTCAGCAAGAGAAGCCATTTGGGTCAGCTTGCTTAATTTACCAAAATGATCCTCATCCTTAGAGGGACCAAATTGGCATTCTACTTCCAGCAAAAATTCATGCCAATCCATAATCAAGTTGTTCTTAGACATCCAATCATACCAATCCAACGCAGATCCATCAAGATGAAACGATGTAATGAGCAACCGTTGAGGGTTGGGAGTATGATAATAATCAAAGTATCGCTGAATGCAAGAAACCCAAGCTGATGGGTTGTCACCGGAGAAGCACAGCACATCCAGTCACATCATTTTGACTGGTTGATTCTGGAAAATTTGCTAACCATATTGTGGCAAAACTAGTGGGGGGTTAGGTGTTGGAGGCTGGAGTGGTGGAACTAATTGATATTGTGGTGGAATCAGAGTTGGTGGAGGACGTCGCAGGTGTTGATCCACTTTCGCATCCAAAGTTTGTAATCCCAGAGTGAGATCACGCAAGGAGTTGGTGAGGGTTTCAATGGTGGTGTTCTGATTTGTGATGAGAGTGGTCTGCGTTTCATGCATCATAGTGAGTTTAGCAATTGCTTCATCAAGACAAGCTTGTCGATTTCCTTCATCCATAATGAAAGCACCAATTGTTAAGAGTAGCCAGTTAGAGGTGGCTTGCCTCCTGATAATAATATACCTAGAACCCAAGCAGAGTGAGAAAATTAAGCAAAGAACGAAGGAGAGGAGTTAGAGAGAAGAGAGAAGAGAGAACTAGGGAGAGATTGGCAAATTGTACTATATTCCTTCTTTTTCCTTACCTCACTTGTATAAGTACATAATAGAGCAACTAATTGCTCTAACCGAATAACAACAATTGTAAAATTCCTTTATTATCCCTATACAATTATTTGGTTGATGTATCATAGTCCACCAAATAGCCAGGTGTTGTCTTCTTCTTTATGGGTCTTTCCAATCCAGAAGACTGTGAAGTGCTTGTTGTTGTATCAAGTAACCTATTCAATAACATTAGTTCTATTAAATCATGGATCTAATATCACATATATAAATTATAAAACAATGGAAGCCAAGTGTAAGATCATTCAATTGTACCATATACACCTTTAACAAACCACGCATAAATAGTAATGATATGAGGAATACCTGGATTAGAAGACATGAACGTTTTTCTTGAACCTTATAATCACCTTTATGCAATATTTGTATGAACAAGGAAAAGGCTATACTCTTTTATTGCCTTTCTTATTAGTTTGAGTCATAGTATAGATTATATAAGTTCAACCCTTTATGAGTAATTTATACATAAGGCTTTGAGATGGCGAAAGAGATATAAGATAGATATAAATTTGAGCCCTATTGTTAAGGTGTCCTAATAGCTCTACACAATAATCATATCAAAGCCAATAAGCATATTGAAAAGACCAAGGTTATAAAAGGACAAATATAATCCAAGGTCCTTTAGGTCTTTATTTCACCTATTTCTAAAATAAGAGACTAATTAATTGTAGCCTATGTTGAAAAATTCTTATAATATTATCTCTCACGACTTGGAAGGGCTTTCTGTTTTCTTTAGAAAATTCACATCAAGCTTTTAGATAACTACAAGCAAATATATGACTCTTAACCATTCCTAAAGAACGAGTTGCACATATATGACCGTTTTAGTCCTATATCTGGCATTGGATTTCGTGTAGTTTACTTGGACTAGAACTAATGTTATTAAATTCCTAAATGGGGATAAGATGTGAATAAGATAGGCCAATAACTTCAATTTAAATCTACCATTATTATCTATCTATCTTATCTGTAAATATTTATTATCTGTACATCTCTTTTGTTACACCTTATTTATGCATCCTCTCTGTTTTCATAAGATTCATAAATTCATAAGATTCATAAATATTGTCCTTTTTGTCATCTGAACCACTATCATCACTGTCATTATCTGAGATCAAACTTTGAGTTGATTCATCTATATTTTTCCCAGAATTTTCTGATTTTTTCACACATGATCAGTTGCTTCCTTCTTGGTTGTTGTTAAACAAGTGACTAGACTTTTGCTGTATAAAGCAACTAATGTAGCACTACTCACAACTTCTTCTTCACTACCACATTCGTTTTTGAATTCATTCTCACTCCAAGTGCTCGTATAGGACTTCCCTTTTCTCTTTTTCAAGGTATTAGCACATTACGCTTGCAAATGTTCGAAGCCTTGACACTCATGACATTGTATTCTCTTCGCTTTTTTTCACCCTTTTGAGTTTTAGCTTGTTGTTTAAAGTTGTTGTTCGATGAACTCCCGCCGTTTTACCTAAACATGGGTCTATTCTTTTTCACTTTCTTCAACCACTTACTGAAATTTCTTGTCAATAATACCAAATCCTTATTCTCGTCAGATTCATCTGCTACATCATTCACACCTTTACTAGATCACTTTATGATTGTATTTATTGATGATATTTTGGTGTTTTCGAAAAGTAGAGAGGAACATTCCGAGCACTTGAGGCTAGTTTTACAGATTATGAAGGAGAAACCATTGTACGCCAAGTTCAGTAAGTGTAAATTTTGGCTTGATTAAGTGGTATTTTTGGGTCATATAGTGTCTGGACAAGGTATTCAGGTGGACCCAAAGAAAGTTGAAGAAGTGATTAAGTGGGAAGCTCCAAGGAATGTATCCAAGATTCAGAGTTTTCTTGGATTAGAAGGATATTATAGGAGGTTTGTCGAGGGGTTTCATTGATCTTGGCCCCTTTGACAAGGCTTCTGAAGAAGAATGTACCATTCAGATAAACTAATGAGTGTCAAAAGAGTTTTGAGGAATTAAAACACCGATTTATTACAGCACCGGTGTTAGTTATTCCATTTAGAACAGGAGGATATGTAGTATATAGTGATGCTTCACATCAGGGTTTAGGGTATGTTTTGATGCAGTATGGCAAAGTAATTGCATATGCATCGAGACAGTTGAGACCTCATGAATTCAATTAGTTAGTTCATGATTTAGAACTTGTTGCAGTGGTATTTGCTTTGCAAATTTGGAGACACCATTTGTATGGTGAGACATTTCAGATATTCACGGATCATAAAAGTTTAAAATATTTGTTGAGTTAGAAGGAGTTGAATATGAGACAAAGGAGATGGATTGAATTTCTAAAAGATTATGATTGTCCAATTGAATATCATCCTGGTAAAGCTAATGTAGTAGTTGATGCAATGAGTAGAAAATATAATAGTAGTGTGGCACATATTCAAATTTCAAGGCTACCAAGCCTAGTAAAATTAAGAGCACTAAATGTTGAGTTGAATTTGAGACAAAATGAAACAATGTTAGCTACGCTGAAACTTAGGCCGTTATTACATGAAAGGATTAGGAAAGCTCAAAGTAAAGATCCATAATTAGAGAAGCTTATTGAGAACTTGAAACAAAATTTGAATTCTGAGTTTGAATTGAGAGATAATACTTTATGGTTGAAATAGAGATTATGTGTACCTGATGTTGATGATCTGAGGAAAGAGATTTTGGTGGAAGCTCATATGGCAGCTTATGCTATGCATCCTGGTACTACCAAGATGTACAATACGCTGAAATAGCATTTTTTGTGGCCGGGGATAAAGAAGCAAGTAGCTGAATATGTTGCTAAATTTTTAACTTACCAACAGATTAAAGCCGAGCATTAGGCTTCAGTTGGAAAGTTACAATCATTACATATTCTATAGTGGAAATGGGAGAGAATCACTATGGATTTTATTATGGGTTTGCCGAGAACTCCGAGATAACATGATGCCATATGGGTCATTGTTGATAGATTGACAAAATCAGCCCATTTCTTACTTGTACGAGAGAATAACACATTGGACCAGTTGGCCTAGAGATATGTGAATGAGATTGTGAGATTGCATGGTGTCCCATTGTCTATTGTGTCTGATCGGGATCCCATATTCACTTCCAGATTCTAGGATAGTTTACAGATAGCTTTGGGTACAAAGCTGAACTTCAATACAACATTCCATCCTCAAACAGACAGACAGAGTGAGAGGACTATCCGGATTATTGAGGATATGCTTAGAGCTTATATATTAGAGTTCCAAGGAGCATAGGACCAATATATAACTCTTATTGAACTTGCTTACAACAATTATTACCACAGTAGCATCGGTATGGCCTTGTATAAGGCGTTATATGGCAAGAAGTGTCGATTGCCTTTATATTGGGACGAAGAGGGTCTAAGAATTATTGAAGGCCCAGAGTTGATTCAAGTTGAGCCCTAGATACATCGGTCCATATGAGATCATAGAGAGATAGTGGGATATCAAACTAAACAATTGAGAAACCGAGAAATTCCATTGGTTAAAGTTATTTGGAGGAATCATCGAGAGAAGAAGCTACATGGGAGACTAAAGAGAATATGAGAAAACAGTACCTCCATTTGTTTGATCATTCAGGTAAAAATTTCGAGGACAAAATTTCTTAAAGGGGGAGAATTGTAGTAGCTCATTCTTATACTTAGGAATTTAACTGTTAGATTGAGCCATCATATGAGAATTCATTAAGTGAATTTCATTTGCATACATCACATTTGCTTATACATGTGAATCATGATCTAGGGACATTGTAAAAATAGTACATGCACTTACTGATATATCCTAGAGCATGAAAGGTCTTAAATGATTATGACGTGCTTATGTGATGATTATGTCTTGAATTTTGTTTAATGAATTATAATTAGTGAATTGAGAATTTATTGTTAAAAATTGAGTGATTGATAAAGTGATATGTGCATTTAGTCTAAGAAAAGTGTTAAAAGGGCAAGATAAAATAATACATAGGAATTTAGGTTGAATGAGCCTATGAGATGGTGACATGTGGCATCAATAATAGAGTAACAATTGGCTTAAATAAAAGAGCGACAAATGGAGATATAGCTGAGTGACATATGGTCCGGAGATTAAATTACAAATGGACTAATAAGGAAGGGACATTTGTCAGTGTAGGAGAAAAACACATAGCATGACTCTTAGCTTGATATTTGGCATGCCACATGTCCTTTTTCTTCACCACACACCTCACTCATGTCTCTCATACTTGTAAGACCACCTTCTTTCATGTTTTGGTCTTATGTTTTCTTCTTTTTTTACCTCCCACTTACGACACTTTTACACTGTAACACCCCACTCCCACGTGACCCGAACCCGATATCGTTGGTGATATCCGAGTCCGTGCCCCGTAAGGGTGGCGTACTACATCAGTCAGTCAGACGAATCTCAGTATACTTTTTTTTTTCTTTTTCGTTTTAAGACAGTCATTTGCGCGGAATAAGCAGTAGACAGTAGTACATATTTTCAATTATTACAATCATTTACAAGAATTTACAATATCAATAAAAGTCAAATACAAATCAGTTTACAACGATTGCGGAATACAATTGTGAGACACTAATGCAGACGCGAACTGATC